>KL256686.1:3181-21157 GCA_000699545.1 Podiceps cristatus | reverse complement strand
CCCCTGCGGGGGCCCCCAGCCGCTCGTGTAGTTCTCGGTGGGCGAATTGGGCAGCTTTCCCGGTGGAACTGTGTTGAATGGGAAGAGCTAAAAGACCGCAAGAGTTTTTGCTTTTATTTCTTAGGGCGTTATTCAAAAGGGAGGCGGGAGGGGACAAATTGAGGGTAAAAAAAAAAAAAAACAAACAATTCTTAAGAAATGGGTGCGACGGGTATGAGGGGGAATAAACCCACAGTAGAGAGAAATTCAGTCCATACCCGCACTCCTGAGGTGGTACGTCCAGTTCCTGAAGAATCCTAAAGAGATAACGCCAGCAAACAAAATCCAGTGGCGGGGGAAGTCAATCCAAAATGGAGAATAATCCGCGGCGGCCTGAGGCACTCGTAGCTCATGCAAATTAAAAGCATCCAAATTCAAAGTACAGATCTCGGATTTTTACGTTCTCTTCAGCAGAAATTTATAAATTGCTAGGGGTTTGGTTTTTTTGGAAAGAAAACAAAAACAACCCCAAACAAACAAAAAAAACCACCCCAAAAGTTAATACTGTGTCTCTGGGACAGATTTGCAAGTGGGATGCAGCTTTGGGGACGAACTAATCTGGCCCCATTGTGGACATTTATATCCAGGACCAAGGACTGAAAATTCTTTGATGGGAATTTCAATTACCCTTTTAGTTCGAGTTAGAGTTTTGATTTCAATTTTTTTTATTTTTTTAGTAAATGCACTGGCATTGGAACATAAATTTAATATAGTAATGTTTCTATACTATGCCTCACCATTGCACAATCGATTTTTTGGCATACACTGTGGTCAAGTTGGACTTGCTGCTATGGAGACTGATGTTTAAAGTTTCTAATTGTATAAACATTTTCTATGTCCCCCACACCATGGATTTCTTATAATATTGGCTATATTTTTCCTTGCTGGACTATTCTCTTTTGGATTGACTCCCCCTGTTTGGATTATTTCACTGCATTATCATCTTTAGGACTCGTCAGGAACAGGACATTTCACCTCAGGAGTACGGGTATGTACTTAAATGTTTTTTCAAACTACTAGGCCTAGCCTTGAGAAAAAAGGAGAGAAATGCTAGAAGTGGAATATTTGAGTTCGAACTGCATCCTTGAGGCAGCAGCCAGGCGACTATTGTAACACAAGGTGATAGAGATGGGATGGGTGCAGACCTGTAACTCACTTCATGTGTTAGTCACCACTTGTTGCAAGGGAGGCCGGGTGAGGCCTTCCAGTTTATTTTTTTATTTTTTTACCTCCCTGGCTTGAAGCAGTTAGGGCAGACTTTGGGAACTGCCTACCCCAGGTAACTAATTTCTGATCCAAAGGTAGGCTAAGTAGTTCTCAACAGGGTTTAGGAGACAGATGTTAATGTTTCACTGGAAACTGAGGAGTTTTAGAGAAGACATTAAGAGTACTCCTTTTACCAATGGCAGGTTTGTGACTGTCTGCCTATTAATTTGCTCAAGATAAGGGCTTGTCGTCTTTGCCTTAAAGGAAAAAAATGATTTTTTCTTTTTAAAATCTGTGTAGTAGCTGATATGTGAGCTGTCCTGAGGGGAAGACACAGCTAAGAGTGAAGTACTTTGGTGTCAAGCTGTGGTAAATCAAGCCTGTTAAAACATCAGTGAGGAGGTGCATGAGGGAGACCTCTGTAGTT
The DNA here is from genome assembly GCA_000699545.1 of Podiceps cristatus. NCBI lineage: Eukaryota > Metazoa > Chordata > Aves > Podicipediformes > Podicipedidae > Podiceps > Podiceps cristatus. The sequence continues at coordinate 19,485 of KL256686.1, read as the reverse complement.
TTACCTCATGTTAAATACCAAGTGACTTCACTTCTGTGGATTTACCTCAAGGCTTACTCATTTGTGCTACTTATTGTGAGATTAAAAAAGAAAAGGTTTGGGTGTGTCGTCCGTGTGTTCCCCCCCCCCTCCCCTTTTATTAGAGACAGTCTTAGATTTTGTTCTGGTCCGGCCGTGACGTGGGAGTGATTCTTGCGTTCCCTTTGCACTGTGGCCAACAGTCCGAGCTCCTGGGGCAGCGGGCACAAAGCAGCTTCTGCTGCCCCTCCGGGTGACTACATTCACGGCACCGTGGTCAGCAGAAGTTCTCTGCTGGCAGTGTTAAGCCTTTCCTTTTCTCATTGTAAGCCTCGTGCAAACACTTTTTTTGGTTTGTTTTGCAATAAGCCAGTAGTGGAAATAAATTCTGCTCTTTTAGTACCTTTTCAATACCTGGCTCTTTGACTCCCCGAGTCAGGTTTCCCTGCCACAGAAGTTAGTCAGTACAGCACACACTGCAGCAAACCCTGGTGCTCCTGAGCCAGCTGGGCACCAAGGGGATAAAATTTCAGTCCCTGGAGAACTTAGCTTTTGTGTTTGATTCTCATTTGTGAGAGCACATGTCTTGGGTTTAAAACCTGCTTAAGGGGTGCCTGTGCAAGTTCCTCATCCTGTGATTAACTAGCATGTCATGCACTGATACTTTTTTTTTCTTTTTTTTTTTTCTTTTTTTTTTTTTTTTTTTTCCCTCCTTGGTGCTGTGTGGCTTGGGTTCACCTGCACTGGTGCAAAAGCATTTTGGATTAGCTCAATTTTTACCAAAAATGCTGGCATCAGAACTTAACACTTGCACCCACCCCACTCCCTTTTCCCCAGCCTGCGTATCACCTGCAACATAGCAAGAGACAAGTGCTTGAGGAGGCCATCCAGGTCACGTACATGATTAACTCATATTTTGCTTTTAACGTAGTAAGAAAGGAGGACGGGGGTGTGATTAGCAGTGGGTAGACCCATACTTTGAGCTTTAAAACAAAGCCGCAGTGAAGAACTCCTTTTTGTAATCACTCAAGGGAAAAAAAATCTGTTAAAGTAGTCGGTTCTCTTGATGCAACTTTCAGCTGTCCTTATAAATACCAAATGTGCAGGAATTATCCCAATAAACTTCTGGGAATGACTTGCCAGAATAAGGTCACGGAAGGAGTAACGTGCAAATTAGAGCTAGACATTTCCTGCACCCCACCCGTGCTTTCCTTGTTGTTCTCCAAAGTTGAACAGCAGCCTCCATAGCAACAATCTGACTGGCCTGCCTGCAAAAGTCCATATTAGTAAGACTTCATTCACTAGCCAAAAAAACCCAACCCAAAACTGTAGCGGGGCCTTATTCAATTTTTATATTCAGTGAATCCTGCTCATTTGAACCCTCCTCCCCACCTTCACTCCACCCCATATGCATGGCTGGTAGCACCTGTGTGTGTTTGTCATGATTTTTGAATGAGTTTCCCATTCATTCTCGAAGTTGTTTTTCTGAGTGCGCTCTCATGAAGTCTCTTGCTGGCATTGCACCTTCACTCTAGTGCAAGACGTTGCAATTAACCCTTTCTCAACCCCAGGAACTGGATTTTCCCATCCTTACGGGAGGACTTTGAGTAGCACAAATCACAAGTTTGTTCCAGCTTGTTGGGCAATGAGAGGTTTAATTGCTCTGGCTTGCTTCTGGTCAGCAAAGAAAAGAAATATCCAGACAACCTGTTTCTTGCTTTGTCTTTTTGTTTGTTTGGTTTCTTTTTCTTTAGGTCTTCCGGCCCCGCACTCCACCAGAAGCAATTGCGCTATGTAGCCGTCTGTTGGAGTACACCCCCACTGCCCGCCTGACTCCCCTGGAGGCCTGTGCCCACTCTTTCTTCGATGAACTACGGGACCCAAATGTCAAGTTACCAAATGGGCGAGAGAAACCTGCACTCTTCAATTTCACCACTCAAGGTAGCCTGTGAGCGTTGAAGGATCCCTTCTTTAGGACAAAGCACTGGGACAAACGTTCGCTGTAATGCAGATGTCACTTTTTCAGAAGTAAAAAATCTCCGAGCAGGACTGAGGTTGTTAAGCGGTTGCATAACCAGATGTCCACTTGAAAAAAAGAGAGGAAAGGGACTTGAAGAAATGGGTTAGGGAATTTTCAGATGCCTGGTGCCTCCGATTCAAATTTAGTGCAGGGGACAGAGGGTTGTTGCTATTGAATTGCATCAGGAAGGCTTACTTTTGCAGTTCAGTGTCTGCAACCTAGCTGATGGTTTTGTTTGAAATATCACAGTCAGTGGACCACAGAGATTAGGATGTCATTTTGGAGATGATCCTGATGATCCTGCTTCTTCATATCTGAAGTGCCATAGCAAGGAGTAATGCATCTTAGGTTGGGCAGGGAGATTTGTAGTGTTGCTGCCCATTTTGGTTCTGGATGTGAGATAAACACAGAGGCTTTAGTGTCCAGATTTTGTGTGACGTACAGTTCATCTGGCATTACATTGACTCAGTCATTTAGAAACTGTAAAAATGACAGACAACTAACTTCATTTGAAGCCAGACTGGTACCAAATTTTAAAACCATTCATGTATTTTTTTTCCGCAGAAGTCAAATATAAAACTGATATCCCCCCAGAACAGTTTTGCCTGCCAATCTAGAGAATGTGAGAAGTATAGCATACAAATATGTTAGTAATTAATTTTGCAGCACTATTTTTTTTTTTAAAGGATTAGCTGCCAATTCTCACCCTTTGAACAAGAATAGATCTGTATGCATTTTCTATTGAAAGTCTAAGCCACCTTTTGGCTCAGTTAGCATCAATGTAATTTTTCAGAATCTTCAGTGCATGCAATGCCCATCAGCCAAAATGTGAAACAGAGCCCTCTCCTTCAACATGCAGAGCCCTTTTATTAAAAAAAAAAAAAAAAACCAAAAAACAAAACGGGGGGGGCAAAAAGCTTTGTGTCTGTACAAAGTAGTATTTTAAGCTGCCTGGAAATATACTTTTAACTTGCTTTGAGGGGCTACCTTGCAGAAGGTAAATGTATCAAATATACTAGCATTTCAAAAGCAAGAACACCTTACAGTGTTGAAGAAAATAGCTTGTGCTTCCAGGTCACTGTACTCTGTGCTTATGCCTGCATCTGTTCTTATGAATTTAGTAGTTATTTTACAGGTCTTTTCCTTGTTAAAAGTACTTTTGAATAGCCTTTTCATCCCACTCTAAGGCTGACTTCAGTAGCTAAGATAGTTTTGATCCCAATATCTTAGTACAGCTTCACCTCTGTTCTTTTTGAAAGCATTTCTTACTGTTTCCTAATGATGTTAAGACTGGGACTATCTACTACATGAAAACAAGTATTTTAAAAGGGGTTGGAAAGCTCTATAGTGAGTCTTTTTAAAAATTGGGGGGGGGGGCAGTGGGAAGTATGTATTGGGAATGTGTCCCTGTTTTCCTCTCAGGCAGTGTGAGAACTGCTGGGTAAGCTACCTTAATGCTCAAGCAAATTTAAATCTCCTCTTTTTGCTTTCCTGAGGAGATGATGTGCTCTCCCCTTGCACAGTGAGTTACAGGAATGGCAAGAGCTATAGGAATGGCAAGTTCCAGTGGAGCAATTTCCTTAAGATTCAAAAAAGCAAGTTTCTGTCATTGGCAGGTACCAGTTTTACCATCTAAAAATGGAAGGCAGGACAGAGGCTGTTCATCAATGCATTTCCAAATAATGGAACCTTTGTTGCAGGTGACCAGACAAACTAAAAAAAATAACCAGAGGGGTTTTTTTAAAAATAAATACATACATTGTTTAGTGCAGTAATTAATAAATGTACAGCAGTGAGTCTTGTGCAGCAGCAGTCCTGATTACGACCTCAAGATACACAGGAAGATTTTGCCCATCCCATGACCACCCTGCAGTACTCATTCTTTAATCAGATTGTGCAAGGCCCCATCAAATTGGCTAGTCCAGAGCAGAAATCCCAGCTGGGCAATAGATCGGGTCATTGGAAATGAGGTGATGACTCATGTGTAGTCATCTGTGGTAATTTAAAAAGTAATGAAAGAAATCCTTTTGTTTTGAATGGCATTTGTTTTCAACAGACAATATTAAGTTTTAGAAGTGTTTAATTTGGCTATATCCTGTTGCCTGTAACCCATGAAGTAGGAGATAGCTGCAGAAGGCCTGAAGGCAGAACTAGAAATAACAAAGTAAATCTGACCATTAATGCATTGGATTGATTTTCAGAAAGAACCTAAGCATCATACTGTATCTGCTGATCCTTGTGCACTGATGCTGCTCAGAGGTAGTCTGGGAAAAAAAGCAGTAAGAGTACATGGAAGGTAAAGATCATGGTCTTTGCCAGCTGTAGTTGTGAGGCATGTAGATGCTTCCTTTATTGTAGAGATGAGCTCTGTTGAAGAGATCTTTATCTGGTCATTCTTAATGTCTTGCCTGTAAGTTTCTCTTAGTATTTAAACAAATGTGATATGCTAATTGGGGTTTGAAAAAATTATTTTGGATTTTGGCCAAGGAGGTATCTCCACTAGCCACAGAGCTGCAGTTCAGTGACGTTAGACTGGCAAGATGAGGCACAGAAAGCAATTTTTCTCTTAGGAGCTGAATTTTCAAAAAACCTGTGAAATGGCTACTGTTTCCTAAACCTCTTGTAACATATTGGTGATTGTGCTGGGTCACAAATGTTACTGTCACTCCATGTTGGCCATTAAAGACTGTAAAATTCTTCCATGATTCAGCACTTAGGAATGGTTATTATGCTTCTTGATGACAGTGACTTTTTTGCTAAAGTGTGAGGGGTTTGTGGTTCATCTGAGTGCCATCTAGAATTTTTTAGACAGAGTATTTGTGCTCAGGCCTGTAGAAGGGGGGAAGAAAAAAACCACAATGAAATTTGTGCTGCTTCCAGCACTCTTCTAGGTTGAGGAGAAATTGCTAGAATAATTTGAGTTACATGGGAAGTTTGTTATTGTGACAAAGCAAACATGATACAAGACTAGTTTTTCCAGGGGATTCTGGGAGTGTTTCTGTATCAAACCTAATGATACTGAAAAAGAGCACTGCACTATTTCCCAACACCAAGCATTTTCTTGTGTTTGGGGAATGAAGATGATCTGGTGTTCTAGTAAAACTGGACGTTTTCATTCCTGTTCCTTATTGGAGATGTAAACTGGCTGCAAATGGCATGCTTTGATCAGGAGAAAGCCAAAGGTGTTCTCCCAGCTGACGTGAATGGGAGTTGGCACTCATAAATTAATTGTGATGGCTACTCTGTTCACATCACGGTGTTGAAAACTTTGGATTGCCATGATCACAATACCTTCTTGCAGCAGTATTGGTTGTAATTAACCCAACCTTGAACTGCAAGTTTGATTTAGATAAACAGGCTGCAGTTCAACAGCTTGTCCCAATACAGTGTTGGAAATCACTGAGAACAGAGGTTCTCAATGCTTTGTAGACTGCAGATACCACAGGTCAAGCTTTTCCCTTGGTGTTGGCATGCTATCCTTACAGACAGGATAGCTGCATAAATATGGCAAAACAAAAATTCAAACAAGTTCTCAAGCAAAGCTGCTATTAAACCTAAGCCAAAAGAGTTCAATTTACTTTGGTTATTTCTTGTCTGAATTGACCTGCTCTTCTAAGTGAAGTGTCAAGACATTCAGAGCATGCTGAATTTAAGAAACTTCATACAAAGAAAGATAATGCAGGGGTTGAGAAGGGAACAAGATCAGTCTTCTAGTCTGTATGCAAGTTCTTTAAGGTAGCATCAGAGAAATAGTTGCACTTGCCTTAAAAACAAGGGAAAAAAAAGTATACTTGCCACAATTGGTGCTGCAAAAGGAGGTGTTCTGGCAGCATTAGATGAACGTATGGGTGGAATGAGAATGGGATCGAAGTGCTGTTGCAAGGGTGTTGTTCTGTCGGATCAGCTGGTTCTTTGGCTACAGCAATTTAGGCAATCTATAGCTGCATCCTTGAGGCACCGATTAGCACCAGAAGGTAGCAAATGTCATTATTTTAGCTTCGCTTTTGGTCACAGCCCCATATTGCTGCCAGTGATGAGCAGAAAATAATGTGGGGGTGATGGAAACTTTTCAAAAGAACAAGGTAAACAGCAGATTCCCACTAATAACAGATTTGAGAAATAGCTTTGGAAAAAATACTAAAGGAGCAACATGTAGCACAGAGCAGCTAATACTCAAATTAGTATTAAAGTACAGGTTTATCGCTGATGTTAAGCTTTGATGCTTGAGGATTCATGTTTCTTCAGGTTATTTTTCCATTTAAAACAGACTTATGAATTCTGAATTATATTATGAATATATGAATTCTGAATTATTCCCACATGAATTTGAGGATTAGTATTTGTACAAATGCTGCGAGTGTTAAGGCTTTGTAGAAGGACTAACTAGGTCTGCTTAGACCTGAATGGAGTATTACAGGATAGATTGGATGGGTTGCAGGTAATGTAGTGATTTCTGTTTGGTTATAGACTGGAGCTTGTGTTCGTAAGGGCTGAAACGCAGTCTTGAAATGTGTAGTAATAAGAAGTTTGTAGGCAGGTGAGTCCTCTGCATCTTGCCCTCCCAGCAGTAAAGAAACTTAATGTAACTTAATGGAGAAAAAAAATATCGCTAAGTAGACTACTGATCCCTTTAGGCCCTAAGTTTAAAGCTTGCATTAAAGAAAAGCAATAGGCTCTTAAAAATGAGCCCAAATAATTTAAGACTGTGTACAAAACCACCTTTCTGACCCCATGGCGTGATTTGGACTGGCTGTTTCTGTACAGCCCTTGCTATCTGGAGGTCTTATGTAAAAAGCTCTCTACTCTCATTTCTCCTCCAGGTGACTTCCTGGAGCGCCAAAAGTCATCAGTCTCCTTCTGTGAGGTGACTGTTCACATCCTTTTCACTGGATGTTGCTTTCTCAAGAGACACTCCTGTTTCTGAAACGAACAGGACCTGTCTTGTCTCGGCTCAGTCCCACCTTCTGTGAGGCACTAGATTCTCTTGAAAGGGTGCCAGAAGATTGTCATTTGTTGGCAATGTGTTGCCCTTAATCCTCCTACAGTTGTGGCTGCAAGATGCCTATTTCTCATTCTGATACACGTTGAAGCTGTATTAGATTTGGAGCCTAAAAGACGTAACTATTTTTTCCTCGGTTAAGTCTTCAGAAATAATGTTGCATCATTTTGTTGTCTGTTTAAATTGCCAAGCAAACCAATTCCCTTTGCCTTTCCCTCTGGTTTTAAAGGAGATGTCACCTCTTCTTGGCCTCGCTCAAGGAGACTGCTGTGAGAGATTGTTCTTGGGTTCGTGGGTCCTTGAGAAAGTGATGCTTGAGTGAGCCAAAGAACTGCATCCCTGAAGCTCTTGGAGCATCTGTGGTAGCTGCTTGCTTGCTGAACCAGTGCCCAAAGCAGCACCACTGTTATCAGTCTTCTCCTTGAGACTGATTGCAAGTGGGTTTGTGAAGGAAGTCCTTCCAGTGCTCAGAAGGAAACAGCGCTGTCAGACTGTTGATGTGGAACAGGCTTGGCTGGTTCTTTGCTAACTCCCAAGCTACTGTCTTTCTCTAGGAAATAATTCCCTTTGCACCACTACTTGTAGATTTGACAGTCTTGCTCTGGAGACAGCCTTGCCAAAAATCGCTGTGGCTTCCTGTCACTGGTTGGCAAAGAAGAAAATGTAATGTGACCTTTGGCTGTAAGGGCATGTGTTTTGCCCGAGGTTGCCATTATGGGGGGAAACCCAAGGAGCTGAGCCTGCATGCGGGGCTCTTTGTGGACAATGAGCTAACTCTGTTTGTTCCACCTCCCCTCCAGAACTGTCAAGTAACCCATCTCTGGCTTCGATCCTCATCCCTGCTCATGCCCGGAACCAAGCAGCTGCTTCAACCCCTACAAACGCTACAGCAGCCTCAGGTGAGAACGTGCACCCACCTGCCTCCCTCCCTACCTTTGCTTCCCCTGTCCAGGCACCTTCCCTCTGCTGTGGTCCGTGAGCCACCTTGACACTCGGGGTGAACGGGGAGGAAGGGTTTGTTCCATCATCACCTGAAACTTGCTCTTGGTAGGTGGTCATTTGGGTGCTGGCTGTGGTTACCAACCCAAATCCCAACCCAGGGCACTTACACTCCATGTTTGACTGTTCGGTTTGTTGGTCCCTCGTGCTCAGACTTCCACTGTTAAAACAATCATTACCTCCCCTGTTTTTTAGCTATCCTTGTGGATTGGTTTGCACCTGATTTCTGAGCTCTTAGTCTGAAATTAATACTGACTTGGAGCATGAGTTTGTGCTGCCTAGGAAGAGAAGAAACAGCTAGCTCCAGTACACGTGGCCTCTGGAGCATGGGTAGAGAGGATTTTTCCCCAATACAATAGCACTTAAAAGTCTGATTAGGGGGTTCAGTCAGTGTGCTCACTGCCTCATCTGAGTAGTTGCAGTTGCTTCTCACTGGGTTCCCTTGTGTCATCTTTGGGCACGAAGCAGATGATTTTGGGTTTTGGCCAGCACTGAGTGAATTTCTTTTTTGCCTCTCTCACACTCTCTCAAGTTTCTGTCAGAAACCTTTTAAAAGCTCACTGTTGGCCTGTAGCCGCTCCGTATTGTATTCTGCTTCCAGTGAAAGCTTGAAAGCTAGGTAATATCAGTTGGGAGGCTCCCAGAGAAAATCCCAGGTGCTGCAGGATGTGGCAGAGGTGATTCAGTACATGGCACTCTGCCTCTGAATCAGCACAGCAGCCACCTTGGGCAACCAAAGGCAAGGCTGCAAAATGGGTGTGCTTCCATACGTGTCCTGCATGCACATCAGCCCCATTTGACAAGGGCTGTGACCCCTTTTTGAGGTGCAGGGCACTTACTCCGTGTAAGATAGTTGATAAGGAGAAGCCCTAATTAAAAAGGTATTCTTGAAACGTTCAGGAAAGTGTTTGCAGGTTGATGTGCTGGACAGTTACCCGATATCCGATGTGCTTGGTCCGGCCAGTGCTGTACAGAAAGCATTTTCATACTCCAGGACAGACAGATGCATCCAGGTTTGAAAGATGAGGCTTCTCTCTGAAAATGTAGTATTGGTAGATAAAAGCTACAGCCTGTACAATTTACGTGCTCTGAATTGAGGAGAAAGCAAAATTGCTAATTGCAAATTTAGTATGTTTGGTTTCATTCACTTGGCAGTATTTTGTAAATAGTTGTGTTCTCTGTGTCCCTTTTATGTGCATCTGTTGTTCAACAACGAGTGATAAAAAAAAAAAGGCAGATAAAGTAGTAAACATGATTGAAAAACTACAAAATACAAACATGGAAAATTATTTTAAGCCCTCCTGAAAAATACTGTTTCACTTAATGTCCTTTTCATGCCTTTTAAGGGTAGTTCCCTTTGCTAAGATACAAGTCTTGAGGAATTAATGGGGTTAAGTCTGTTTTCACCCAGAACTTTCCAAGAGTTCATGTGAGGAGAAAAAAAAATGCATTAGGCTAAATCCTAAATGTGAAGTATACTAAAAGAAAAACCAAAACCAACCCCAGCTTACTGATGTCCGTTTTTTAGCCTGTTTGCATGCAGTGCACTGAGTTGGGATAGGACCTTTTATTCATAGTTCAAAAACCCCCAAAATATCCTTGCAGCTTGGAACGAAGTTGTAAAATTGATCTCAGTATTGGGCAACGCGCGGCTTTGGGTTTCTGTAGCACAGCTGGTTTGTAGTTTCTTACTCACATGGGATTCTCACAACGGGCAGTGGGAATTTTGTCAGAGTTGTGATTTTTTGGATTAGGTCCTATATGAGGTTATGTTAATCTGTTGTGCTTTGCATGCTGATGGAACACTTAGCAAGAGATTTTCATAGATTCCCTATACCCCTGCACATCCCAGAACAGTAAATTTCTAGTTCTTCAATAACTGCTAAAGCAGCATGGGAGCAACTCTCCCACCTAACCCGGGGCATCCTGATAGGCAGGAGGCTTTTCTTCAAAATGTTTGCTCACGTGACTAAGCAGTCCAAGTCCAGAAACTGCTTTTTTGAGTGGTAATGTTACAACACATATCTCTCAAGGCAATTCAAAAGGCCAAGCAAGTTATATGTAGCTATAATCCACATTATTAGTGTGTAACTCTTGTCCTCCACTAGCAAGCAGAACTGATACTGAGGTTGAAGTGCCTGCTGTTATGTCCAGCGTGGTTGCCTGCTCTGTAAGCTTGAGGCATAGGTGCACAGACCTGGAAATGCAGTGTACTAGTTCATCACTGCAGGTAATCCAGCTGCGCTGTTGATACTTGCTTGCACAGTTACTCCATTTGCACAGCTCTCATGTTGGTATGCAACCACGTCAGAATCTCAGCTTTTTGATAAGTTGCGAAGCACAGCTTTTTATCGTGCGCCAAGGCAGGATCATAGAGAAAAACTAGAAAAAATGAGATCTGTCCAAAGTCTAGCAAAGTAGTGTTTGCCAGGAGACTTAGTAGTGGTGCGCTGTTAAGAGATGGAAAGATTGGCTTTTCAACATACCACGTTAACAGTGCAGGTTTTATCAAGCCAGCAATACTGGTCCTTGTGTTAACCAGTATGACGCTTCTATGCATTTTTAAAAGTTATCCAAAATGAGTAATTTTTGTTAACTAATAGATTCACAGTGGTGATTTCAACAGCCCAGTGCAACAGTAATTCTGGGATCATGATCTTAAATGCAGGGAAATTATTGTAGGTAATTTTTGAGTGTTAAAAAAAAAATTATTTGTTGTAAATTTACTCTTCTTTTGAGGCATAAAGCTGGACTCACTGTACTAATGGAGCCTGGCTTTGCAGTGGGAGTACAAAGTCTTACTTCAGCAGCGTTAGTAAATTCACATAAACATTTATGAGAAATTGTCTGTGATGTTAGTGGCATGTATAAAGCAAAGTGGGGGAAAAGGAAGATGGGATTTACTGGCCCCTGCTTGAAATGGTGTGCCAGCTTTCTGTGAATAATGCTGGCCATTGATTAAAAATGCCAGTGCAGCTTTCTCCGTGTGGATGCTGACTTGATCTAGCTGGAGGAGGAGGAGGAGGACTGTTTCATAGCCGTGCAGCCACAGTACTGAGAGGGGGGCATGCACACCAAGCCGAAAGCATATCTGCTTGTGTGACTACATGTTTTTCTTCCTGGATCAGCCAGCAGCAGTAGTTACCTCCCTGTTAGTCAGTGTTAAGATGGGAAGAGCATAATTGCCATCTGCAGGGGAGTTGTGCCAGCAGGGATGCTGGGGTCATCGTCTTAGGCATCCTGCTGCGTTGATCCCGTGTAATCCCACATGTGATGGTGTGCCTGAACTTTCAGCAACAAAACAGATTAGAGCTGGTGTTACCTGCCAATATGTGGTGGTTGAGAAAGACCACAGTGCTCCATAAAATAAGACTTAGCACATTTATGGTGTTCTTATTTAAGGAATTTTGGAAAACTTTAATTCCTTAGCCAAGAGAAGAGGGGCAAGCAATTTACTCAGGCTTCTGCAAGCTCAGCACAGAGATGAATCCATGGCATTTGCAGGAGTAAAACTTGCACATTTCAGGCTCGCCAGTTTTGCTCTGAGCCCTGGATTTCTACATCCATAGGCAGACACAATAGGAAAGCTGGGCTTCTCTCTGCCTTGCACATGTCGCCTCGGCTGTCCTGTGAGGACTCCCAGACTGGCGGTAGTTTCGTTTCTGTACCTTTGCAGACGAGCGGCGCAGCCTGTCAGCATTACAAATCCAACCAGCTACCGCTGTCATTAATGTTAATGGGCTTTCTCAGACTGAGTTGGCATCTGTCTTTCTCAAACTGTAGCCCCATCGTTCCTTTCGGGGAGGTTCCTAAGAAGTGCCCACTACCCTTCAAGAAAGCAGAGGCATTCCTCAGGGGGAAAGGCTAAATTGGAGGAGGTGCTCTACATTGATGAGTGATACTTTTGCCCTCTGTTTGGAAGAAGTTTGGGAAGTGGCTGACACTTAAGTCCCAATGTGGTTTCTTTGCCCGCACAGGCAGAGGTGTCAGGTGGGTAGTTGAGGGCAAAGAGGCTGTGGTGACCTCAAGCCGCAGTCTGCTGTGTTCACCTGTCCCGTACCAGAACCTGCATGTCAGCTCCTAGCTTCGCTACCCCGCAGGGCTTCCACGGCGGCACAGGCCACTGCTTCGCAAAGCAGTTGTTTTAGCAGCATTGCCGAAGGCCTAGATTTTCTTCTCTTATGCCCAAATACTGATTTCTCATGGTGAGGAGGAGTAAGTGAATGTCTAAAGACCCTCATACTCCAGTTGTGGGGTTTTCTTCTGGCACTTCAGCAAATGGATGCTGGAAAAAGCCCCTCTTTTTCCCCAAATGCCCTGTCACAGAGTCAAAGAACAATCTGGAGTGTCAAAATACTGCATTTTCTTGCAGGTTTGGAGCCAGTACAGCCTTGAGCAGGCTCTGTGCTCTGTCCCAGCCTGGGTGCACTTGTAGAATCATAGAATCATTTAGGCTGGAAGAGACCTTTAAGATCATTGAGTCCAACCGTTAACCTCTCACTGCCAAGCCCACCACTAAATCACATCCCAAAGCGCCACATCTAAACATCTTTTGAATACCTCCAGGGATGGTGACTCGACCACTTCCCTGGGCAGCCTGTTCCGGTGCTTGATAACCATTTCAGTGAAGAAATTATTCATAATAACCAATCAAAACCTCCCCTGGCACAATTTGAGGCCATTTCCTCTTGTCCTGTTGCCTTTTATTTGGGAGAACAGATTGACACCCACCTTGCTACAAACTCCCTTCAGGTAGTTGTAGAGAGCAATAAGGTCTCCCCTCAGCCTCCTTTTCTCCAGGCTGAACAACCCCAGCTCCCGCAGCCGCTCCTCATAAGACTTGCTCTCAAGACCCTTGACCAGCTTCATTGCCCTTCTCTGGGTGCGTTCCAGCACCTTAACGTCTGTCTTGTAGTGAGGGACCCAAAACTGAACTGCTGTGTATTGTTGTGAAAAGCCCCATGTAAATGGTCTTGGGCTGTGTCACCTCATTAATTTTCCTTTATTACATGGCATATACATCTCTCATGAACTCCCCCATTAGAGCAATGATAGAAATGGAGCATATGTTACATATGTGACGTGAAGTAGCTCCATCTCCTCCTCTTTTTTCTTTATCTCTGTTCAGTAGCAATGTAATGATAACAATTTCAGCCTCTTCTGTCTTCAGGAATAGGAGATCAAAAGGCACGTTTCATTTCAGCAAACATAACACATACAGGGAAATCCTCCACCAACAGTACAGACCCCAGCTGGACTGCTTGCATCAGGCACGGCAGATGTTGCATTAACAGGAGCTTATCCATACCTGAAAATTAATCTAGAACAGGCACAGTGAGAGTTTGAAGGGTGGAAACTATGAGCTGTCTGGCTGGGTCACTTTTGATTTCCATGGTCATCGTCGGTCTGCATACATGTAGGATTTGGGAATCGCTCCTTCAGGGTAATTCTCCCCGTAGGAGGGCGTCTCTCGCGTGCAAGGCTAGCTTTCCAGGTAACATTGGTACTGCCGTTGTGCTGCCTTGGTGCTTTGACTGCGTGAGCTCTTTTTTTTATCATGGTGGTCATTCCTTTCTTAGGGAGGGGTTGTGGTTAATTTGGGGTGAGAGGAGAGGGAATGGGAAACTCCCAGAGCAGTTGTCTGGCATCCTCTGCCCACAGGAGGATTTCCCTTTCTTCCCACACGCTCCTCCCAGCATTTCCTTTTCAAATGGGCATCATCCTCTCTTCCCAGTTGTTCCTCGTATTCCTGGATGCTGCTGTTTGTTTGATTTCCTATTTTTGTTGCCATTGTCTGTGTATGTTACTTAATTCGCCACTCAGCAAGTGCTACCCATCTCTAGACTCTCATTCATTTCATTGCCTTTGCTCATGGCTGCGCTTCCAGCTATGGGCAGGTCAATGTGGCAGGAGAGGAGAGGGGGTTTGTTAACAGGTGACGGCAGAGCATTGCCCGGCTGCATTGCCTCGCGAGCTTGTCTGTGCTGGAGAAGCATTACTGCACCCCCACCACCCGCTAGTTGTATTTTGTCGTGCCTGTAATTTATGCTAGTCGTAGCGTCCTTCAGTCTGAGGTCAGTAAATAACGTTCTTTCCTCTTATAAGCCCTTTTCCCCTTGTCTTTTGACTGCGCTGTTTGCCCAGCCTGCCCTCTTCTGAACTGAGATAATAAGTTTTGGGTTGGTTTGGTTTGGTTTTGGTTTTTTTCTTGTTGCAGTATTGATAGCTTTGCAGTTAACCTTACTTAATTTAAGTGAGAGAAATGCATGACCGTCTCTTGTAGAAAACCTCAGTTAATATCTTTTTGCCATCCTGTGTTTATTATGTTGAGTATTTTATGTGTTTAACTATTAATCCACTTTCCTTTTTGTGACTGCACTAATTAGATACTGCACAGGATGGTTCCAGATGAAGTCGGTGCCTTTTTTTTTTCCCTACTAACTCTTCTAATACTAAGAACAATTTTTTTAGAGAAAATAGCACATGGCATATGAAAACATAGTTACAGTGAATTTCCTTTCAGTATTTCTTTGCAAACCCTGCATTTTCTTGGAAAGCACTTTGGCATGTGGACATGATCCTCTGACTTGTCTCTCTGCGGAGCACTGTCCCTCCCAGAGAAGAGAAGGTGTTGGAGGCCATTTACTGCAGAGACCCAATCCTCTCACGGCATCGTATGCTTGCGTAAACCTCGTTGCTGGCTTCAGGCCTTGATGTTAATCTGCTTTAGCAGTTCAGAGGGTGGCAGATCCAACTTTGGTTGAGCAACACAGAATAAAACAGTAAACTCGAAAGATGTTTTCTGAGGCAACAAGTGCATGAATTACACATTAACACACAAGCTGTTTCTGCTGGGCTCGTTGCGTTTATTGTCTGCGCTCATTCACACAATTAGCAGATGCCTTTATTTACAAGAAGGCCTAACAATGTGAAACTTCAGCACCAACGTGAAACCTCGTAGTGGCCACGGATACTTGATGCGTTCGCTTTGGCAATGCTAGCGTGCCTTGTCTTGCAGTTAGAGTTACTGGAACGTAACGTGGGCGAATTACCGCTGTGCGAGCAAGGTTACATCCTGCAAAATCCGCGAGAGCCCAGCTGGGTGCTGGCATGCCGGCCTGCGGCCCTCGGCCCTTGAGGTTGCCTTTCTCCTGCTTAAAGACCATCTTCCCGCCCTCTCACCAGAGCGAACTCTTCCATCTGCACCCCCTGAAGTCGGGAGAGCATCCTAACCAAAGGGCACTGCGGTGGGAGTTGTAGGTTTCCCTGTGTGGAGAATGTCGTAGCTGTTGTTCCAAATGTGTCTGTATTTTGCAGGTAATACTGGTTGTTTTTCTCTCTTCCCTTCCTCTCGCCTGTTGTTTGCAGATGTTAACGCAGGAGAACGAGTTCAGACCAATAGTGTAGCTACAGCATCAGCCTCCAACTCCACCTGAACCGGTACCAAGCAGCCAGCTGCACAGGAAAAATCACCAGTAATTTGAGTCTTGCTCAGCAACACTGGTCACATTTGGAAAGAAAATTAAAAAGAGGAGAAAAAAAAAAAAAAAAAAAAACAACCAACAAACCAACCAACCTGTTCATTTTAGTGTTCAATTTTTTATTATTATTATTGTTGTTCTTATTTAACCTTGTAAAATATCTATAAATACAAACCAGTTTCATTGTATTCTCACTCTGCAGGGTGTCCGGGGCAGGGGACTAGGTGGGGGGAGGAGGGAAAGCGGAGCAATACGACACACCAATATCTCTCCCCTCGACAATCTCTTCATGTTGGAAGTTTGCTGTTGTGTACTTCAGAACCAGGACTCTTGCCTCATGCCCCCTCCCACAACAGAAAGAAGAAAAAAAAGAAAAAAAAAAAAAAAAGCCCAAACCTCATTCTCTGCTGAAGTTCTTTTTTTTTTTTAAACCTCTTTTTTTATTTTCTTTTTAAGTGAAGTTTCGGACTTTGATGTAGTGCACAGCTTGAATTTGGTCGGGAGCTTAGCAGGGGTCATTCAACAGAGCTCAGCGTTTCTTGTCAGCGAATCCATATCCCAGGTTGTCTGAAGAACTGCCCCGGCTCGGTATGGGGAGCGGGCGACATGGTAGGAAAATAGGTTGCCGTGGGGTGGGGGGCAGGGTTTGCCGTGTGTCTAAGGCTTGAACCACTAGTGGAAGCCTTTTGTTTTAAAAATCAGTGCTAGCGATGAAGAAACCTGCAGCTTCATTATGGGACAAGTCTTACCCGAGTGGGTTATATATAATATAATACACACACATGCA
>KL256684.1:9288-26046 GCA_000699545.1 Podiceps cristatus | reverse complement strand
AGTTGGCCCCGGCCCATCGATCCAGCCTGTGAAACAAGCCAAATGCAACAACCTCCCCCATCAAGCAACAGACTTGAACTAAGGTAATGATGTCCCCATTATTTCCATCAAGACCGAGCTGCTCCCTGATTTACCTCACTTTATATCTCCACTTGATTCCAGGAAGGTAAGGAGGAAGTGAAAAAAAAAATAATTTTCCACCTAAGATGAGAAGTGCAGAGGTCTAAATTGCCCAGTGTTTACGTGTGCAAGAGAAGGGATTTGAAGTTCTTGGTTAAAAGCCTTTATTTCATCCTCCAAATCACAGTGTCTCTTCCATTTCTGCAGATGCATGGCCTCATCCTCCGCTGTGCTCAGTAACCAAAGCAGTGCAAGATAATCCACGTGAGGGGGTCCATTAAAATGATATTTGGGGTTGAAACACAGAGGCTGCTAACCCATTGTATTTCCACCACTATGGGTAATACTAGACACGATAAAACCTTTAGCACTCCATTTAATCAACCCTGGATTATAGCAGGGATGTGATTACTCACGGAAAATCGCTAAAGCGAAGTCATACCTATAGTAAGAAATATCAGTATAAATATATTCACACACACAAGTACTGTTAGTAGTAAGAAGAGAGTACAACTATGCAGAATGAACTTCCTGCTTCTTAGGTGGTAGAAGCTGCTATGTTTTAGCTTCAGTTTGGGGTGAAAATGAAGATTTTAAAGGGAGGACACTTGGTAACATTTGATTTTGTTGAAAATATCAGGTCAGGTGAGCTTTGCTGTCGTACTTGTATGTTGACCTCTTCCCTAATGTGTTTGACATGCCCAAAGAGTTAATCATTTAAGATCCTACAAGGTAGAAAGTAACTTTTCTAAAAACATGCCGGAGGATACTTAGAGTATGTTTTGTTGTCCTTAGCTGCATAAACAGAGGCAACGGTAAGCAATATGGGAAACCCGCGTTGAAGATGTAAGTCTGTCCCCACCGCAACAGAATGGGAGTGAATGAGATTTATTTGTTTTCTGAACTGTGACCTGTGGTTTAATCTTTGTTTGAACCTATGTTCAAAATGGATGTCCTAAAGTATTTATGGCAGCTGATGCTCTGGTATGTAATCCTGCCTTTCCTTATCCACTTGGTAGCCCCAGGATGGAATTTCAGGTTAGTGACAAGGGGAAAAAAAAGAATTTTTTTTTTTTTTTTTTTGTTCTTCTAAAGGTTTGTTTGGACCTGCTGGCTTTGGTCTTGGGACAAAGAAAAGGAAATAGAGGAGGAGGAGGAGGGCAGAACACAGATGGGGAGCTCTGAAAAGCACGCCTTGCTGCTTCTGTAGGCAGAAAGAACGAAAGGAGAGAGCTTGGTCAGAGAGGACATCTCACCAAAACCCATCCCGTTTGCCCAGCTTCCCCCTCGGTAGAAATAGCAAACTTCAATAGGCAAAGAAGGCAGCAGACATGACCATTTTGCTTCCTTAGGCTGTTTCTTCTTCTGCTTAGGTCTAGAGCTGACCCTAAAATGTCTCAATCCCAGGAACAGTCTCATCAATTCAAAGCAGGACTGCTCTAGGAAACTGCCACAATGGGGACCAAAATGCCTTTAATTCATGTAAGAATCAGTTTGTTTTCCTGGTGCTGAAGAAGAAAATTGGAAAAGTGGAAGGGGATGGAACACTAATTAACCTTGTCTGTGATGGAGAATTACTGCAATTATTTCGCAACATGACTCCAAAGAGTGCAGTGCTGGCTTTGTACATAATGCGTCACCATTATTATGAACTGCAGTAGCCTCGGCATTGTGTGAGACTGTTCCTCTATGTGGTGTGTGCAATGTGCTGAGAGGGAAAAACAACCAGTTACACAGAGAGGGCACAGAGCATTGCAAGCAGGGTTAGCAGAATACAAATTGCTTCTATAAACTGTATTTATTTTTAGCCAGGAACTCCAAAGAACAGCTATGAGCCATTCTCCAGGGAGGACTCTGTCAGGAAAAAAACCCAACAAGCTGTTACATTCACCCCCTGGCAAAAGTTGAAAAGTTGAGCAACGGGAAGCAGCTTCCATTGGAAGTTGGTGACTTGCTCCAATCCAAAGGTTGTGCTCATTTCTCTTCCTTCTTTTCTACCATCGACAAATGCCAGAGGGCAAGTGGCAGCCAAGAGCTCCTTGTTTTATTGTACGCAAAGAGGTTTCTTAGCGTACAGCAAGAGCTTTCTCTGATTTATCATCAGAAAAAAAAAAAAAATCATAATAACCTTGGGATACTAGCTCATGCCAAATGACTGGGAAGGGAGGGAAGGTTTCCAACTGAAAGAACAAAGCTTGTATGTTTGCTCAAACCAAAGGCATCGTCCGAAAGAAACCAAAGGCTTTTGAGTTGGGAATAAAAAGGGTTTGAAATGGTTTAATCTCCTAAACCTCGAAGGGCAGTTGCATACATAACCTCTCCTCTTCTTGTTTTGAAACTTTTACATGCTTAAGGTTCAAGGTTCAAGCACAAGCTAAAGTTACTACGCACAACCACTTGCTGTGCATCGTCTGGGCTTTAGCAACTGTCCATGTAGGCACCCTCAGCCTAGAGCAAAGGCGTAATGCTTAGCCGCTCTTTACCTCCAGAAATGGCATACAGCCCCATCTGAATCCCTCTTAGCCCGGTCACGTATCCAAGCCCTTGAAAATCCATGAAGAAAAGATTTATTTTCCTAGGAAACGCAATCACACGTATCAGCTTGAATTTTCCCAAGCCACATGGATACTTCTAGTGCCTTAAGTTTTCCTATTGCCTCTCTTGCATTTTACCTTTTAAAGGTTTTGGATACCCTCCCACTTGCCCTGATCTGAGATGAAGTCCAACTTTAAAATTTTCTAAGTGCTTAGAAAATCATTTTAATTGCTAGACCTACCCACACCCACTAAACATTTGATGCTGCCTGAGAAAACAGACAAATGAACAGGCACCTTGATGGCAGAAAAACCACCCTGAAGGCTCTGAAGAGGAAACTGCTTTAAGGAGGATGACAGAGGTCTTTGCAGATTGAAAATCTCCCATTGTATGTGAGGATTTTTTTCTGTCTATTCTGTCTTTTTTCCAAAAGAGTACTGCTCATTCTCCACACTGTATCTTGGAAGCACTTATTCTGTCTTTGCATCCTTTTGTCAGCAGTGAGTAATCTCCTTTCCAAGCCATGACACATCAGTCATTTGAGGGACTAAGGAACAAGCATAAGGTGCAAGGCAAAAGACCTAATTCCCCTGAGAAGAAGGAAATCTATTTCTTTCTGCTGTAAAATGGGGATGAAGCTGGCACAGTCATTTCAAAATTAAAATGCGTGTCCTGTGGCATGTGATGCAGAGAAGTCCATGCACAGTTCTGCAGGTGGGATGAATTTCAGCAAAAAGGTGGCTGCTCAAGAACCTTGTTAATATCTCAAGAGGACATTAGAAAAACAACTCATAGAGGAGAGAACCCTCTCCTTTCCCTTTGCATATATATTTTCAGTAACATTAGAACTATTAAGCTCATGAATCAATCCATCTTTTTCTCCCTCAAGTGTAGATGACAAGTATGGTTGCAAAATAGCCATGTCCTAAAGGACGTTCAAGGGGCTGCTGCTGTGTTCCACATTTTCCAAACTCCAGTGCTGCCAGCAATGGACATGAATCTGCATGAGACTCACAGTTTGACAGCTGGAGAAGATAAGGACATTAACTGAAGGTGAGGACACAAGGCAGCATTAGGTTCAAAGTGATGGGTAGCAGAAGGAGATGAAAACGAAGACCTATATGAAGCATTGTTGTGCGCAGTGAATGTGTAGCTGCTTCTTTTTAATCTTTCTTGGAAAGCTTGAGTTTGATGAGAGAGAAGAACGAGTATTAGTGGAGGCATCTTGGGGCAGGAACAATGCCCACTGAGAGGAAGGAGCCGAGGAAATATATAAACAAGCCCAGCTACAAAAAACAAAACAAAACAAAACAAAACAAAAAACCCAACAAAAACAAACCCACAACAAAAAAAAAACCCAACCAAACACAAAAAAAACTCAAAAAACCAAAACCAAACTGTAATAGCTTCAAAACAAAGCTGCCTGTAAAAGTAGTTGCTGAAGATTACACAAAAGGTAACCTCCATCCTGTTACTGAACCTGAACGTGACCTCTTCCATTTGGGTAACGTTCACGTACACAGCTCTCAGGAGCTGAAGTGGCAGCTGAACAATAGCTTTCAGCTTACTATACTGTATTTTCTCAAAGGAGAGGTTCAAAATGAAGAGAATGATATTGTTTGTACCATTTTAGTGAGGAGGATGAGAAGACAGACATGCAGGAGGATCTAGCAGTAGCTGGAGAAGGTGCAGGATTGTGAGCAGGGCAAAGTAGAAGAAGATGGACCATGGTATAAGGGAAAGTGGTAGTGAGAGGTGCAGACTCCTCCAGGACTCTCCCAGTTTTCAGGAGGGAGGAGGCAGCTTCAGGAGCATAAGTAGTGGATTCACTTCTTAATGCCTGCTCTCCCTTCTAAAAATTCCAATCCTGCTCTCCCCATCAAGCATATCCAGATGTGAAGGGTTTTTGAGCTTCACTGTCTATCTCTGGCTGTAGGTGTATCGGAAAGGGATGGACAGAACACAAGAAAAAAAGAAGGTATTCAGGGAAGACGAAGCCATGGGAAGAAATTGATACTCATGCTAGGGTGGTTGGTGTTCTTATCAGTCATCAGTACCCAATGCAAATCCAGCATGCAAGATGTGCATGCATGGAGACAGAGAAAAATGTCAGTCCTGTTTGCGGCTGGTGAGCATTCCCCTGTGGAGCCACAAATGCCCATTCATGGGACAGTTAATAGATTTTCTTAAACCCAGATGTTGTTGAACAGGTCTATGTTGGTTCTGCAGTCTCTAGGGTGGATAGGGCAAAGAAAAATCCCTCTTTATAAAATCTTCATGCCTGCTCTTTCCAGCCAAGACACAAGGGCATGGAGGGAATTTCTACATACACTTCATCGCCCAACTAATGTCGTGGAGCCACAATGCTGAAGACTACGTCTCTTTCAACTCAGTCCCTCATGGTCTGCTTTGCAGAGCAGAGACACACATAGTCTGCTCTATAAGCTCCTTAGCTTCTCTCACCTTGTAGTGGAAATTTCTGCTGTGCTCACATTTAGGGAATGCTAACAGCAAATGTTTTTCCTCCGAACTTTGAAGGGAAAAAAAAAAAACAGGAAAAGAGCCCCACAATCCTATCACTGACAAATCCAAGCAGCTTTGGAGTGAGGACACCTGTTATGCAGAATAAAAGATAAAGACAGGGTTGTGATTAGCAGTGAATTTTGGGACTTTTCTGAACTGATCAGGGTTTATTATTCTCCTGTTTTAATATACCATTAAATATGCAATGTTACACAGAGGTATTGCTTTGTTAATAATTTGTCTGTTTATTTTTCACCAGGAGGGAAGATGAAAGCTTAAGTTTGCACTGATTGATGACCAAAAACCTTTACACCTCTGTACAGAGAAAAATACATATGAAGATGAGCTATAACTGGAGTAGGAAAGTATTTTTCCTCCTTGAGGCGTCTGATTCCTCAAAATACTGGCCAGATACCTGAATTACTGGACTCTGTGGTTAAAGAATATTCTAATAAGGATTACACTTAGGGATTTAAGTAACCAGATGCCACCTGGTCCTACTCAAATCTTGAATTACTTCAGGGTCTGAGAATTCACAGTCTCGCTGACACTCGCAGAGGAGGATTTTGGTGGAGTGAGTACTCCAGGGTACTGTCAACACTCTCTTTGATCCAAGGATGCCTTTTCTTTTGATTCCCAGTGGAAAGCTGCTTAATAAAATGAGCATTTGGCATCAGTCTGTTGACTGACTTTACACCTTTATGTGAAGATCAAAATGCCACTGTCTGACGGAGCAGTGATGCAATGGAAAAAAGGATGAGAGAAAAAAAGAAACACAAAAAATGAAGAAGAAAACAAAGGAGGGATGAATCCCTAGCAGATTCCCCCAAGCTCCAGGCAGTTAACAATTTGACATGAGCTGTGCCGAGCACAGGGTCATAATTTCAGACGTAATATCTAGAAGTGCTAGGAGAAAAAAAAGAAATTGTATGAGTGAATTTTGCAGATCTGCTGATGGTGGAGAAAGAGCTAAATGAAAAACCCATTGGGTGGTGGGGAAGTCTCAGGTACATTTATGCCTCTTCTTCCCCTTTCTCTCTGTCTCCTAGATCAGACTAACCTCTTCTGCATTAACACTGGGAACAGCTTGGGCACATTTGCTGCCATTAAAATAATCGGTCTGTCATCTAAACTTGCAAATGGATCGGGAGAGGAGGGGCAAGGAGGACACATGACTGGAAAATTAATTTACGCAAGAGTCTGAGCAGCAAGAAAAGTTGCCTTGGAGCTGCTCATTAGCCAAGCTGATGACAAAGCGAAAATAAAAAGAAGGTAAGTTTTAAGGCAGCTTTCTAACCAAGGTACTCAAACATCCATTTCCATCTGCCCAGGATGAGCAATTTTGCATGAATTAGGCTCATGTGCACCATATGTCTATTTATTTCCATCTTTATCCTTTTTTGCAAAGCTGTTTGAAGACAGTATGCCAAGTTAGTGTTTTGGAGGTTCAGCAAGATCAGTGCCTGGAACAAAAAAACAACAAACCAAAAAACACCCCCAACAATCCTCCTAAACCAAAACAAAAATAAAACAAACCCCCTGCCTAATCACTTTCATAAGAGAATTAGCATAATTTGTCTCCACTTTAGATATTTCTACTGACAAATACAATAGCTGCCGCAAAGCAAGAGGTAATTCATGGCTAATATTCACTTTAACGGAGTTTAAATAACAGTTAGAAATGCATCAGTTACCACCAGACATAAGGATAGAAGCCATAAAAAGAAGGGCTGGGTAAACCAGGTCACTTAGTCCTAAGCGTGCAGGCCTGAAGGCAAGAACAGCTGTTTCTAAGCTATTCACAACAACGTTTGCCTGCTCTTTTCTTGAAGAGTTCTGTTCCTGGCTGGCATCGGACAAAGGAATTGCAGACTGCTCTGGTAATCAGGACAGTTTGTTAGGATGGAGCTTTTAGGCATCTAACTGAAAGTTAAACAGGATAAAAATGAGCCCTTTGCAGTTAATGTATGCACACTCAAGTTTAGAAGATACGTTACACCTGGACCTTCTGGGAACTAACGAATTACGAATTTGTTACTACCAAAACGGAAGAATCCACACTAGAAAGCCTCCTGAGCATTGGCTTTTGGGAGCTTGTGGATAAAAGAGAGAAAGAAGGTGATGGCAACAATATGAAAGTGAAGTGACCTCAAGGAGTTGAGATCTGATCCCTCTCTGGTTTAAATGTGAGTTTTGTGCCACCAGAAGAGAAGAGAGCTGGATGCTCACTGAAGTAGAGGTCTTCAAGCCACTTAGAAAGCAGGCATCCACGGGTTATATTTAGACTCTGCCTTATCTTCATGAAAACTTCCCTAATACATTTTAGTTTTGGGAGAAAATCATTAATAATTGATTTAATTCTCTTCTGAAGCACAGAATTATGTGACTAATAGCACACAAAAAGTTCTAAACATCTGGATTCTGATGCATGATTTTCACTCAATATTTATTTGTACGACTTCATCTGTTCCGTGGAATTTACTCTACAGTTTTTTGATAACTGTGATATATACAAGCTGATTAAAATGACTCTGCCAACTGGCAGAGGGAACTGCTTCAAATAATCCTCACAAATGATTAGCATGATGGGTTATGAGAATCAGGTTTCTTCAGTGATTGCCCTGGAGGGTACAGACTTCTTAATGTTGTAAGAAATGGCTGAATATCACAACTTACATTTATAGTAGGCGAGGTCAAACATGGTCAGTTGGCAACGTACAAAGACTTAATTTTTACAGTCTGCATTAGGCTACGTGGCAAGGTTCTTACAAAGGTCTGAAGGCAGTTTCCTCCAGAACAGGAGACTGATACTGGAAGAGTGATCAGAACCCTTTAAATCCCTACTTCCATTCTACTTGAGCTAAACATGAAGAGCACTCTGATGGTTGCTCTTCAGCAATATCATTTTCTTGATTAGTTTTCAACAATAGTTACTCACTGGCTTTGGCTTTAGTTCTGGTTCAGTTTTTTCAAGACTTGTCTGTATTACTTCTCTGAGCTAAGCTACATGGAGCTGGAGAAGGACTCCATAGATCCAAAGACAGCTTCCCTCAAAATCTCAAAAAAAAAGGGAGATAAAGGAAATGAGGTTGGCACTATTTCCACATTATTAAGAGGAGATTCATCATCAGAGTGTGTCTGTACAGACCATGGATGGATGATTGAAGAGCAGCAGAAAGACAGCTAATTCGCTGTAGAGAAGATGGTTTATTCTGTCACATCTGGGGTTTCATAGATTCATAGAAAGGTCTGGGTTGGAAGGGACCCCAAGGATCACAGAGTTCCAACCCCCCTGCCACAGGCAGGGACACCAACCTCCAGGCCTGGATCTACACAAGGTTGCCCAGGGCCCCGTCCAACCTGGCCTTGAACTCCTCCAGGCATGGGGCATCCTCCCTCTCTCTGGGCAGCCTGTTCCAGCACCTCACTACCCTCTCTGTAAAAATCTTCCCCCTAATATCTAATTTAAATCTTCCCTCCTTCAGCTTCAATCCATTCCCCCTTGTCCTGCCATTTTCTACCCTTTTAAAAAGCTGGTTCCCCTCCTGTTTGGACGCTCCCTTCAGGGACTGGAAGGCTGCAATGAGGTCCCCCCGCAGCCTTCTCTTCTCTAGGCTGAACAAGCCCAGCTCCCTCAGCCTCTCTTTGTAGGGTTATGGCTACCCTTAAAAATCACAGAGGAGCAGGGCCTTTTATTTCCATGGCTCCAATGCAAAACGGCACAGAATATCCCAAGCTAACATTCATATGGATGCACTCCCCTCTCCTCCTCCTTCATATCACGTTTGGGAACAGCCACTGGCCTTTGAGATCCTCCAGAACATATCCTGACTCCTAGAAAAGTACTAGTTGGCTTGGACAACAATTGTGCCAAAGTGTAGTAACAATGAGATGCTGTGGACTATCAGAAAACGGTGCTTCAACCTGTACGCTGCCCCTGACGGCTTTGTCAGGAAAGAGCTAACACCCAAATCTGCACTATAGTGTTAAGTACCAGGGATCGCTCTCTCCTGCTGCCGAGATCAGCGTCTGCTGAGTGAAGGCAGATCCCCGGATGTGCGTGCACCAAATGAAAAAGACAATACAGATATTCAGAATAGAAAGACGCAAATCTCATCTTGCTTTTTTTAAATAACTCATAGTGTCTTGGTTTTGCTCAGCAAAGTGATCAAGGCACTTCTTAATCTTCCATTTAGCAAATAGATTCTGAAAACCTTTTGCCAGTTAAACAAAATTTTTGTTTGCTTTTTTTTGCCTTTCTTCTCTGTATCTCTTGCAGATTTTGAACACACTCTTCCAGTATCAGTCTCACCCATATTATGTGTACAGATCAAAATCATTTAATTAATCCTGCAATAATGACATGCATACTATTTGCTATACAGTTACTCTGGGAAAGCAGTTCATGTTAAATTGTTTGTAATGTCCACACTGGAAATTAAATTGTTTTCAATTTCTCTTTTTCTGAATGGAAGACCTATTTGGATTAGCTGATCTGCGTTGCTTGTTTCTGGATATAAAAATGTGGATTCAGATGAGCTAACTTGACTCATCTTGGAATTGGTCAAGTTTCCCAAACAATTCAGAACTCTCTGTGGCATCACTTTGCCCTACTGAAAGGCAATCATCAAAATGTTGTCAGCAGTGATTTTTTTCTTATTCCCAAATCATTGATCACGGTGTTGAATAGTTCTTGCAGAGCCTGCCTCAGTGGTGATTTGCCATTGACAAGTTCTTTCTGAGATTAGTCGTTCTACCAGCTTTTAATTGATTTGATATTTATAGTGCTCATTAAAAAAAAAAAAAAGGAAAAAAAGCAGACTGCTGGGAATGAATCAAACCCTTTAGAAAAGTCTTTCATTGATGCATTTACCAGTATCACAGATCTTGTTATCTCATCAGAAGCATAATCAGGCTGGCTTGACAAGGACCCCTTCCATAAAGCACTTTGACTGGCATTAATTGTATTCTGACCCTCTGCTTCTTTATTGATTATGTCTTGTAACATTGTTTTCACTATTTTGTATGGAATTGATGTTCAGGCTTACCAGCTGTTAATTGCCATCTCATTTCTCCTGTCCCACATGACAGCAGTTTTGGACTTAATAGATCCTCTTGCCTGAACGGTGGTACTTTGATGAGCTTTAGCAACTGTATGAAGTCTTTGGAAACCATTACAAAGTTTTACTGATGCCCAGGCAGATTAACACTTGCATTGACTGGAGCATCATCTCCTTTGGTTCCAAAACACCTCCTGGAAAACAGGCTGTCACACAGCTACTGTGCCTGTCAGAAACATTGCAATTTCTTTCTGCAAAAAAAGAGATGAGAACCCCAAGGAAACAGCTTCAAAGGATTTGGGGAGGATGGGAAGGGGAACAGGACACTTCAGTTTCCCTTGTAAACAGGCTATGAATGCAAAAGTATATCTGAAGGTCAGAATACAGCACACCCAAAGGAATGGGCCTTCCTATGCTTTCTGTCTGGGTGAGAAACAGGATGGCTGAAAAGCAAAAGCCTTGATGAAGAGGAGCTCTTACGTAGACCAGGGGATACCTGAGGGTGAGCCTTAGCAGTGAAGACCAAAGCAAAGAAGGCATTCAGTAGCTCCACCTTCTCTGTATCCTCTGCCACCAGGGTGCCCAATGCATTCAGCAGCAGGCCCACATTTTCCCTAGTCTTCCTTTTGTTGCTGATGTACTTGAAGAAGCCCTTCTTGTTGCCCTGGGTATCCCTTGCCAGGTTTAATTCCAATCAGGCCTCAGCCTTCCTCATTTCATCCCTGCTTGCTCTGACAGCATACCCATACTCCTCCCAAGTGGCCAGTCCCTTTTTCTGCAAACTTCCTTCTCCCAATTGAGTTTTTCCAGAAGTTCCTTGCTCATCTATGCAGGCCACCTGCCTCCTTTGCTTGATTTTCTACTCGTTGGGATACCACCAACCTTGAGCTTGGAGGAAGCGGTCCTTGAATATTAGCCAGCTCTCTTGGGCCCCCCTACCTTGTAGAGCCCTGACCCATCAGATTCCTCCAAGTATGTCCTTGAAGAGGCTAAAGTCAGCTTGCCTGAAGTGTAGGGTTCCCCTACCTCATCCACGCAGGATCCTGAACATGACCATTTCGTGGTCACTGCAGCCAAGGTTGCCCCCAACCTTCACATCCCCAACCAGCCCTTCTTTGTTAGTGCCAGGTCCAGCAGGTCTTCTTCCCTTGTAGGCTCATCCACCACCTGTGACAAGAAATTGTCGTCAAAGGTCTGCAGGAACCTCCTGGACCGTGCGTTCCTGGCTGTGTTGTCATTCCAGGAAATATCGAGGTGGTTGAAGTCTCCGATGAGAACCAGGACCTGTGATCATGAGGCTACTTTCAGCTGCCTGTAGAAGGCCTCATCAACTTCCTCTTCCTGATCAGGTGGTCTGTAGTAAACACCCACAACACTGTCACTGACATTAGCCTGTCCCTTAATCTTTACCCATAAGCTCTCCACCTGTTCGTCATCCACCGCTAGGCAGAGCTTGATACATTCTGGTTCCTCTCTTGCATAAAGAGCAACTCCACCACCTCGTCTTGCGGGCCTGTGTTTCCTAAAAAGTAGATAGTATCGTGACAGTGTTCCACTCACATGAGCTATCCCGCCATGTCTCCGCGACTGCAGTGAGGTCATGGCCCTGACACCACACACGATCTCTAGTTCATCCTGTACAGTTGGCAGTTGCTCTTGAACAGGACAGTGCAAGTGCAGAAGGAAATGTAGTTACCTGCCTGTGCCTTTTGCATCATATAGGAGATAGAAAGGAGTTTATCTTCACTTCTGTAGGCAAAAAATAATCTTTTCACACAAGACCTGAGTCCCTTGACATTGGAGACTGGCAGGGCAAAGGGAAAGAAAAGGGGAGGTTTATGGATAACCTGTTATCTGGCTACTGTAATGATTTTTGAGCACAAATCAGACTGCAAAGAGAAGGAGGAGCAGTCCATGGACAAAGTAAAGGGACAGAAGCTCTGTTACCACTGGTGGTTTTAGCGAGGAGGTTTTAGAATTTGTTAATCAGATGCAAATCCCAGATATTCAAAGTAGTGATGAACTCCATCTTCCTGTACAAAATAAGTTTTTCTTCTCCTGTTAACTCATCAGATCAACTGTTACAGAGGACTGACAGACCAAGGGGTGACCAATGCTTGCTCCATCCAGGACTTGCACAAGCTGCCCTAAACTACCAGGATTTAATATCAGCTGAGCACAGAAGGATGTGAGAGAACATAGATCAGATGCTGAAATACGCTGCAGGGGCTTGTTAACAGCACAGCTGGCCAGTGAATGGGAATGGGCCATCCTAGGACATGCCCACTGAATTATTTTCTACTTAATACAGCAGGAGGGGTTTTTATCTCAAGGACATCTGAGATGAGGTTTGATGGCAGGAGTGGCATAACCTTGTAACAATGAGCTGCACGTGAGAAGGAGCATTGCAAAGGGATCAGTAATTGCAGAAATACACAGTCATGAATGCTGAGGCTGCGATAGCAGACTTCGTGGAGGTTTGTTTTATCTTGTTTTCTTTTGATTCATATGTTTAACTGCTAACACAGAATTAATTTCAATGCATCACTACATTTTCAGCCTGGTTTCCTGATGAAATGAAAGACATGAGATACACTTAAGGAGCTGTTCGTCTAGTCCCTGGTCCCTGTTCATCCTCTCCATCGATCTTAGCTTCATTAGAAAAGAAGTTCAAGGCCTTTAATGTCTAAATTTCTTTTCGAAATACCTGTCTGAGTGGAGGAGAGTGCTCGTCTGCATTGGAAGGAGGCAGAGCAGGCTGCCCTGGGATGGGGGTGAAGATAGCAGAGAAAGTAAGAAGGAGCTTGCAAGACGGAGGAGCTTGGTGGGAAATAGGTAAGGGAAATGTTGGATCATACTGGACTGGGGAAGTGATAAGATGGTATTGCAGGACTAAACCTGAGCTCTGCTACTCAAGCTGTAGCTCTGGTTGTGTGGGATTATGGCCAGTGAATCTACTGGAGAACCTGTAGGACACAGTTACGCCACTAACAAATGTACTTGCCCAGCTCCTCTGGATGCCAGTCCCTGATCTTCCAAGTGTCATTAATATTAGTTCACTTCCAGGATCTGTTTTTTGGCATGGGATCTGATGGTCCCTCCAACATTTTACCAGCTGCAGTGCGCTGCTGGCTGCTGAAGTTTTCCAGGCAGCTGAAATTCCCCTTCTAGTTTTTTCATTTTTTCCTTCCCCAGCAGGGCATGCAGGTCAAACTGGGAATCGCTCGTTGGCATAAATGGTCTCAAGAGGGAGCGAAGGTCAGCAATCTCCCTCCCTTCCCTCTGCTGCGTGCTGTGCTGAGGCCATCCATCCACACACACAAGCCCAGGCACAAACAGCCTGTGCTGGCTCTTTACGCACCTGCGGTGTACCGTAACCCCTGCTTACTGTACACACTCATCACTTACTGTACACCAACACGCTGCTTACGGCGTAGACGCAGATGCCTGAATCATACCCGCAGAAACACGTGAGCAAACCCACCTGCTGCTTACTGCACTCGTGCGTGCGGGGGGCTTGGCAGGCACAGCCATCCACGTGTCTGCTGCTCAACACACACACACACACACACGCGGACCGCAGGCTCCACACGCACGCGCGTGTGCAGGCTGGGGCCTCCCCCTCACAGGCTGGAACAAGTCATCCTGGCTTACTGCGCTCACACGTACACAGGCACTCGGTGCTTGCGGCATGCCCGCAGCCTCTCATACACAGAAATATCCCCGTTTCCTCAAGACATCCACCTCTTTCCTTAAATCCACACGCGCTGGACTTGAACATGCACCGACAGAGGTCTCTGAGCGCCCTCATTTTCTGTGTATGAGTGTACACACACACATAATTTATTGTGCACGCACACAGGGCTTGCTATATCCACGCATCTCCTTGAATATATCCAAGCAGCCACCACTTTACATTTTTATGTTTCAGACCCTATAGTGGTTTGTTTACCCCCAAAGCTTATTTTGCATTTCTTTTTATCTGCAATATATTTTAAATATAGATATTACATTAACTTTTGAAGTCGCTGTAAATCTTTCCACAAACCTTGCCTAGTTTTGTATGCAGAAGCACACACACAACACACGTGCAGATCCCCCCAAATATGCTCTCTAGGCATCTGCACACAACGCTGCACACATCCCGATGTATGCGTGGGCGCATATGTGAGGAGAAATCAATTTTCTGGTGGTTTCCTGTGGTGCGTCTCACCCCCTCAGCTTAATTAAACAAGAAAAATCCATGCTTCATGTCTCATCTATCAGCCTAAAGACAGAGACGTTGAACCATCACTCCCCATGCCTCTGTCCTGTGGGTCAGAGAGGGCTGGAGGGATAAACTGCTCTGTGGTGACATCCTCATTCAGACACATGTGGTCCCACCGCATCCAGATGAACAATATTCCCTGCTCCTCTATATCTCTGTCATTCTTTTCCTTTTTCTCTAGACTTATATTTGCTCTTGTCTGTGTTTCTTAAACTGACTGGTTTTCCCTCTCTCACAGTTTAGGTACAGATACAGGTTGCTTGTCATCTGACCTGCTGCATCCCTTCTTGGTTTCCAGCATCCCTAATATATGTCAAGGATGTCACGAAATGTGGAAAGGTCAGACAACCCTCTTCTTACCACAGTGTTTCTATCAATTTTCCAACTTCAGAGACTCAAAAGCAGCAACAGCAAAAGACTGTTTCAACTGCTGCTATAATAAAAGCGTGGATATCTCTTTTTCTCCTGGTTTACAAATCAGGGGATGGAGGGGGAAACCCCTAAGACAGTGAGGGAGAAAGAGGGTCTTCCAGGGGCAATGCACTGTGATCCAGGAGAGTTAAACACCTCTCCTTGCCAAGCATTGAGTTCTGTGATCATGCTTAAATCCAGACTTGTCTGGAGGAGTGGGGACAACTCCATCCCCACCTCCGGGCAGATGTCCCTCACTTGTCTCTTCCTATGCAATTGGTTGTCCCCAAGCAGGTAAGTAAAACTAGTCAGAATTCCTTGTCTTTCTTGAAGACAAGTGAGAGATCATTGCTGCATCCTCCTCGCCCTCCCCACTTGGGATATAAGGTGGATTTTCCCATTCTACTCATTTCCTGGACCACAATCGTTCATCAGCTGTTGCATGCAGAAATGCTCGTGGGTACAGGCTGGGAGTGTGTGAAGGAACAAGCTGACATTTTATCAGCGAGGCTGGTTGCAGGCCAGAGCATGAGGATTTTGTCCATGCATTTCAGCGTGCTAGAAAGGAATGAGCCTTTCAATGGGAAGCCAGTCAATAATGGGGATAGAAACCACGTGAGTCATAACGCTCAGAGATGTAAGATCATTTCACGCGTCCCTTTCATCTTGCAGGAGAGGATCAGATAGGACACGTCGATTTGGTGACCACAGACCAAGGAGCAGTGCATGGAGCCGCACGTGGGGTGGCTTGGCTTAGAGCATGTTGGAGAAGGTGCTACCAAGCAGCAGCTAAGAGGGCAAGGCTGGGAGTGGGGTCCCTCAGGTACACACTTTCCCTTCCCTCCTCTGCCACTGAGACATCCTGCGGTGTTGGTGTCCCCAGATCCCATGCAGGAGGAGTACCGACTAGCTGCCGTGCTGAGCTGGAGGTGGTTGTGGCAGGTTGGACAACGAGAGTAAGAAGAATGCATGGTTGATACAATGTACGGAAAGCTTGTCACGTCTACCTTAACCTGGACAACAATCATCTTTTGAGACATGACTGTCTAATTTTCATGCATCATTCTTTTGCTGACCACCGGAGCTGGCTAAAGGTCTTTTGACCTTCTGGCTGGCTTCTCTGCTGACAAATTTTTCTCTGTTCTCGCTCTGAATATCACCCAGTGATAACGCATGCCAGTGCTCAGCAAACAAGGATAATCCAGCAGAGTCTTTGGATGGTGGGAGAAGAAGGGAGGGACTGGTTACACCTCCCCTCCACAGCCCCAGCAGCAGAAAAGGTGCATCATCTGTACTAAAATGCATCACACAATAACAAGGAAAGAGCTAAACAAGCAGGCAGCCTAAGGCCAAAATGTGCAATCAGATGGGAGAACAATGGAGCAGGGAACGAGAGAGAGGAGGAGTGAAGAATCGGAGTCATTTTTGGAGAGATATGGAAAAGCAAGAGAAGGATTGTAAAGAAACCTTATCTCGTTCCTGCCTGTTCTCCCACTGCCATCGGGATTATGCAAATGAATCATTCAAGTAGATTTCCCTGGTAATTAAAAACTCTGCTCTTTTTAATTAAATTTTCCCTCCAGACTGGAACGAGAGAGAGGAGGAGTGAAGAATCGGAGTCATTTTTGGAGAGATATGGAAAAGCAAGAGAAGGATTGTAAAGAAACCTTATCTCGTTCCTGCCTGTTCTCCCACTGCCATCGGGATTATGCAAATGAATCATTCAAGTAGATTTCCCTGGTAATTAAAAACTCTGCTCTTTTTAATTAAATTTTCCCTCCAGACTGAGGTTTTTTCTTTTTTTTTTTTTTTTTTTTTTTCCCCCTTTGAAAAACTATTTTT
>JMFS01009065.1:0-23436 GCA_000699545.1 Podiceps cristatus | reverse complement strand
ATATTTTTTTTCACATTTATAATTGATTTCATGTCAAACCTTCGCAGGAAAACATTCTATGTAGCAAAATAGTTCCCCTCTCCTACGATTGCAATTTTAAAGACATCTTGGTGTATCCCCCTGTTTTAAGGAACGGTGAAACTGTGAAGATGCTAGAAGCAGAACATCTGACATCTGCTGTGACTGCTTGGGAATTCTCTCTGTACAAAAGTCTGAGAGCACAGACTGATTTTAAGGAATCTTTTGAGTGTTGAATGACTTGGTGTATACTGAAGGAGATTTTTGTTGGCAGAGTTTATGTCACCTGGAAGTCAGGAAACTAGGCCAGAAACATCAGGAGCTGATACCCTGAAAAATTATCAAAGCAGAGTGCTGGCCATGCACATGGCAGCTCTGAAGTGCCAAACCACTGCTGCCGGGGTGTCCTTCTGCCCCAAGCTTTGCTAATAAGCTTTGCCTTCCTTGGTTCTAACCAAGGCGATCACCATGTCCTGCCCTCGGAGGTTTGATACAGAGCTGCAGTCGGGTCAGAGACCCCACGTCTGCGTCAACACCAGCTGTGGTGGTCCAACAAACCCCCAAAGGGGTTGCTGGGGACAGACATCTCACAATCTCTAGTCTAGAGCTCTTGCAACATGAACCGAAAACCTGCAGCCTCTATTAAGCACGGCTCGTTAACTCCCCTCTGTAGTCCACACAGCATCAGCGGAGAGGGGCAGACTGCACCGCTGTGCGAGCAAGGACTGGACTGCACATCTCGCTTGGGCCTTTGCTTGGCGTCAACAAGCAATCTTATGAAACAAAATGGAAAAAAGTTGTCCAATATCAGCCCTGACAACTTTCTTCGTTTAGCTCTTCCTCCCCACAGTTTATGTTGGTTTTCTAGACACCTACATTATTTGCTATTTACTTGGAGCATCAAAGAATAAAAAATAAATAAAAGAAGAATAATAATTAAAAAAAATCAGTGGGACATGACTGATCAGTGAAATCAAGCATAGTGGAATTGAGATGTATTTGGAAAGCATTGCTCTGATACTTGAGTCAGGGTTTACACACCTTCACTCCTAGGCAGTCCGGTCAGTTATCTGAGCTTAAAGTAGGGCAAGAAACACAGCCAGATGGGGAGGTTTAAACCTCCTTTAAAGGGATTTAGCCATAGAAAATATAACAGTGCTATGCCTTTGTTCAGAGATCTGGCCTCCAGCTCCGAAACAGTTCTTGATGCAGAAGAAACAGCATTCACACAACCCATTAAAGATTTCAGGCAAAACATGCAAACCATTAGTATGCATGAGAGCTCCTTTATTTCTTTGTTGTTGTTCAACAGAAAGTACTGTGGAAATTCTGCAACTGAGTTTTAAAGGGGAAAAACAAGGGATGGTTGTAGCCAAATGAACCTTGACAAATGTTGTTCCCTTGACAAATGTTGTTCCCCAGCACTATTAGATGTGAACAGATTACATACGCGCTTACAGGAACGTACAAGTTTGCTATTACACTTCAGAAGGCATCTCCATTAATAATTTCAAGTATTTGGAAAACTTCATGCACTCCGGCTGAGGAATTTTTGATTAGGTAAAAGATTTGATTTTTTCCTGAGCCAAGTATGTGCACTTGGCAGAATGACACGCACCCAGTATGATATCGAAATTGTATTGACCTTGGGGCAGTATACTTGAAGATTTTCCTGCTAGAAATCCTGCTCAAAAAAAAAAAAAAAAAAAAAAAAAAAAAAAAAGGACAGGAGCACAGAAGAGAAATGGTATTGTTTTGAGGGAGAAAATAAAAGTTTCCATGAAGAGGATAAAGCATGTCTCTGTCATGCTTTATCGGGTGAGGTCATAGGGCAACAGGTGGAATGAAAGCCTCCAGCAAAAACCTCTTCAGAGGTTTCTTCAGACAGGTTTAAATCATGCTGCTTTCCATCACGCTGGCCTTTGACTCCTGCTATTGCCTGCCCCGGGGCACTTGGCCACACAAGCTTTCTGAGGCCGGGTTATGAGACGTCAAAAGCAACTTGCTGAAGGGGGAGTCTGGCAGCCAGGCTTTGCGGCAGGGAAGGGATGATTAACTGGCTGGAGGAGAAGTCTGATGAGCAAAACACGCATCAAAAAGGCAACGCAGATCGAGCCACACCAGAAGAGTCTTCTGGAAGAGATACGATTTAAATAAGGAATGGAGCTAATTAGGCTTTTGGAGAACAGCTACAGATCATATGACTCACTGAAGAGTGAACTGCTTGTCAAACATAGCTGGGATTTATTTAATATTTTGTGATTAATCCCCTTTATAATTTAAGCTTTGGAATTACTCCCTCAACATCAAAGCACAAATTAAACCGTCTAAATGGAGTTTAATTATACTCTGATGGCTGTCCCCACTCCCGCTAAATGCTGACAAAAGCCTGTGGTGTAAATACTACTTCTAAACCATAACCAAAGTGAGGTAATAATTCATAGCAACTATTGATTTACTGTTATTTTGATGTGTTTTCATTGAGTATGAAAAGTCAAAAAAATCACAGCTCTCTTCTGAAGGCAGACTGCAACCGCCACACTGACGCCACCTAATACACAGCCCTGTGGCAAATCAACAGGTAGAAGAGACTAAAACTCTGCTGAGGTTAAACACACTGTGCTGTCCCACCATGCAAGTCAAAGATGTGGTCTGAACTTCATACCGAGCCTTTCTCTCAGCATCACATAAAGCCTTGAGGAACTAGTTAAACTTGGGTGTGCAAATCTATTCATTTACCATCACCGAGAAGCACCAAACAATCACAGCATGTGTGATAGTTGAGGTCTCTCTTGGAGCTTTGAACTCCCAAGAGGTCTGTAATCAAGTACCAATCTCGTTCTCAATTAAAGAAGGAAAAAATTCCACTGTTGTTCCTGATAAGCCAACCATAGTACTGCTGCCTAATTGCAAGACTGCTGAAAGCATATGAGTTTTATTTTTGATTTACATGTGCAACTGCTTTCCTAACTGAATTGTCAAAGCTTAAGATAATTATCTCAGAAAATACTTGTCGTGGTTTAACTCCAAATGGTAACTGGACCACGCAGCCGCTCGCTCATCCCTCCCCTCCCTGATGGGCTGAGGAGGAGAATTGGAGAGAGTGAGCTCTCAGGTTCAGATAAAAACACTTTACCAGGACAGCAAAGGAAAAGATAAAAATATATTCATTATGATAATAATGTATAAGGATAATAGAATATATGTAAAATGAACGATGCACAATTTCTCACCACCCAAGGACCGACAGCCCGTCCCGAGCAGCAGGCAGGGAGCAGGGATATTCCCCCGCAGCCATCCCAGAGCAGCCAGTTCCAGAGAGAGTAAGTGAGGGAACAGACAGCTGAACAAATGAACAAACAGGCCCAAAAAAATCCAAATAAAAAGTAAAAGGAAGGGAACATGAATAGAAAATTAATCGAACAAGGAACCAGAGCCAGGGGGCAATGGCCGACCCTCACTCACACCGGCCATGCCGTCTATGGTATGGAACACTCTCTCTGGCCAGTTTGGATCAACTACTCTGGCTGTGCCCTCCCAGGTTTTTGCACCGGCACATCAGCAAAACTTGGGAAACTGCAAAATGTCCTTGACTGTTCAGCAGCAACAAACACCATCAGTGCACTATCACCGTTTTTCACATACAAAATCCAGAACACAGTAGCTGCTGAAAAAAACCCTAGCTCCACCCTGCTGAAACCAGGACAATTAACTCATAGGCCAAAGACAGGCCACAGGCGAGAAAAGTATGTAAGAAAATGGCTTGTAGGCATCCCTGATGGGTTAGGGTGGGCCCTGAATGGGCTGTATTCCTCACAGCAGCATCCTTTCATCAAGCATCATTGGCATTAGAGGCTAAAAATGTCTTTAAATACATAATCTGAATTTGCATGAGAAATAACACCCAAGAGATCACTATTGTGGAGGATTTGCCTCCCATAGGAAAGGTATTAGTAGACTGTGCAGTGGACATAATTTTATCCAAAAATGGAAAGGCTAACTTCATTCACGTAAGCAACACTTCTGACAGGAGGATTATGGATCTATTTGTAGCCTCAGCTAATTGTATGGTATTAGCAAGCACTTCGGGTAACAATACAGCAGCTGAAAGTTGATGTTGCAGCTTCCAGTGTGACCAAAGACCTCACAAAATAGTTTTTTACCCAATGTTATGTAACATTTTCAAAGCAGGGAGTCCTCTTCAGTGTTCAGTTTGTAGACTCATCTACTATAAATTCATTAATGACTACTTCATTTCCTGTGGCTATACTTAAAGCCACAAAGTTCTTGCTCACACAGAAATCTCCTTGTCAAGAACTAAACTGTATTAATTTGGCATTACCAGGAAAGATCAGACTCTTTGCCGAATTCAGCCCTTGGTTATACCCAAGGAGTGGATGTTCTGGCTTGCCTGGGACATGACCATATTTCCTATTGTACATATCTGTCAGGCAGTCATTTATCACCACAAAACCAGGTGTTACAAAACACCCGCTATGCTTCAGCCAGAAATAAATAATCTAACCACAGGTCCTTTAAACACCTATATTCAAAATACTATGCAGACTGTAAAACTACTGGGGCCCCATCTTAAAAAGAAGACATTATTCCACAGAAAATCTCACCTATAGCAAAGCACATTTCTAAACTGGAGAAAATGCGGTTGCATTATTAACACTTGAAGCACACACAATGTATTAGACCTGTACTAGCTCAAAGCTCTCAGCCTCATTTTATTTATGGCCTGGGACAACTAGGGATGTCCTGTGGATGTGCATGGTGCAAGTGGAGAAAGAGATTTTCTCTCCCCTTTCTGGGCATGGCATCCTATGGAAAGAGGAAATTACTCTAAAAGTTTCTTCACTTCAAAATACTTAGAAATTACATAACTTCAAACCATGATTTTAGACTTGAGTACTCTATTCTTTCTTACTGATCAAAAAAAAAAGTGTTTAAGAGGTAAATAAAAAATAGTTCAAGGATGCTAGTTTTGAGCACAGTTTTTTCATCATTTTTAATGAGTTTATAGTTTTGATGTTTAGTCACATTTATCTTTCTACAGTTTGGGGTGGTTTTTCTTTTTAGTAACTAATGTTTTTGCAGAGTACTAAAAATAGATTATATAAAATTCACAGTATAATAGTATATATTATATCAGCTTTATAAGCAATCATGTAGAAAGAGAGCTGTTGAGATTAGAAAAACACAGACTACAGTCTGTGCAGAAGGACCTATTCACACCACCTTGTAAATATGAGGATAAAAATCACTAGCAATTTCTGTGACCAGGTTGATGCTCTATTTCTATCTAATTTCATACTCCAACATTTTTCACAGTCTGGATGTAAAGTAATAAAAACTTTTTAACAAAACTTTTACATTCCCTGTCATAGCTACACAACCAAGCTCCTCTCTCTCTGATGGCTGTGTAGACTCCAGACCCAGGGGGTTTGAAAATGGAAAAATATGTTCCATGTTTGTCCTCTATGAGAAGGGGAGTGCAGTCAGCCCTGAGAAATTGTAATTCAATGAATTGTGACATTGACAAAACACATTCCTGTAGTTTTGTGCTGTTTGGAGCAAAATTTTCCTTTAGTCAGATTTTAAGTGGTTGCCTGCATGGTCATTCAATCTCTCATTTGTTCTTGATAAAAATTTGTAGTTTGAGAAACCTCTTCCCAAGCACGAAACCTTGGAACATTTTTTTCTCTGCTGGCCAGTTATTTTAAGTTCCTAAAAAAGAAGCCAGGCACTCTTGAAAGGTAATTATCTCCCGCTGGGCATCTGCCATTAGCACAGAAATTACAGACCAGCCTCTCAGCATTACCTGGAGGCTCATATGAAAACAAACTAAAAAAAAAAAAAAAAAAGGGGAAAAATTTTCTTCCCCCCTTTTTTGGTTGGAATTTTTGGATTTGTTTTTAAAAATTTTTTTTTTTTTTTTTTACAGTCCGCTACACATAACTACGCCTTTTCTTTGGAGACGATCTACAGGAGTATGAGGACGTAGTGGCAGTAGAAAAATAGCGTGGTTATCACCCATCTGCGGGCCACGCTGGTTTCCCAGAGGATGTGGAGATCTCATTAAGCTGTGTAACGAAAGACAGCGTACATGGATATTTGTGGCTTCCCGACTGCGGGGCAATTCACACTGAACCACAGATGTACAGCTAGACGGTGGGTATGGAAAACAGCTTAGTGCCATCAACGAGCGGGATGGTTTAACGCTTTAGGATACGTATCATTTGAAGACCATGACACTGTTAAATGCAAGCAGAGCCATGAAACCAGCTCTAGTTCACAGCTTATCTCACATTTACTTGATTAAATGGTCATTAGGATTTCAAAAGCCACAGCAGATGAGCCAAGCCGCTCTCATATGGCTCTGAGCCATTTACAAGAAATGCGTGTTAGGGCCATTTTAAGGAATAAATCATAAGCTAGGCAGAGAAGATTTGAGTCATGGGTTTTACTGAGTAAACCACCACCTTCCTAGAGCACAGCTGAGACACCTGGCTGGTAGAAGCAGAGGATTTTAAGACAGTCCCCCATGCCACAGGCCACTACAACCACAAAAATTTGACATGCCGTGATCAGACAAGCCATTCAACTCCTCATCACTACGAGTTTTATGAAAAAGTCATCTGAAAAGTAAGTCATGCCAAGAGGAGGCTCTGATGCTCGGCAGAAGGGAGCAGATGGAAAAGGTCCCCTTGGTTTGTGAGTATTTGTCTCTCCAAAATCCATGCATGACTGTTCTTGGATTACGGTCAAGTGGTATACAGCGTTGTTAAAAACTTCCAATAATATAGGTGTTAAAGCTGTTAAAAGAATGCATCCTAAAACATATCTTTTTTTAAGTGTGTGATCTGTTATTTACTAAGTGTTTACTGAAACTGCTGATGTGAACTAAGTGCAAGGTCCCAACCACAGCACACTCCTGGGGCTGAGTGAATGAAGACGGGCAAAGTCAGCCAAAGGAAAAAAACAGAGCAAACCCAATAAAAACAG
This sequence comes from Podiceps cristatus, assembly GCA_000699545.1. NCBI lineage: Eukaryota > Metazoa > Chordata > Aves > Podicipediformes > Podicipedidae > Podiceps > Podiceps cristatus. The sequence continues at coordinate 16,407 of JMFS01009065.1, read as the reverse complement.
TGTTCCCAACCCCTCGGTAAACTCCATCTGCATGCGAACAGAAAGCTGCATAAATCTGTCTCAAAGCTGCCCCCTGGACAAGCACCTTCCAGCTTGAGTTTCCAGCGAAGGCCTTGTAGACATCTCTGCAGTTCCTGGATCAGCAAAATTTATGTTCATAAATGAACAATGATAGAGAAGTAAGGCGTTGCTTGTGAAACATTCACATATTGTAGCAGTAGGGATAATAATTTTGGCAGTAGTTACCACCAATAAGTCAGCTTCCTAAGTATTCTTTTTCAGATGAGCGCTTTAAAAATGAATACACCCTATTTCCCTTATTATTAAAAAAAAAAAAATTTTTTTTTCAATTAACATTGATATAGCTTAAAAAAATACATAAACAAGAAGGAGTAAAACAGTACAAAGCAAAACTTTTTACAGAGTCAATGAAACTTATCTGCAATTTTCAGTTGTAATTGCACTTTTAGATTCTCTCTCTTTTCCCAGATTCTTTCTCCAGGATGCAGTCATATTGAAATGGAGTAAGCTGGGAAAAATCCTTAACTTCAACCTTAGCCAAAACCCAAAAATAATAAATCTTTCTGAAAGGAAGCTCAAAAAAAAGAAAAATCATTTTGTGTTCTTTATTGAGCCAACAAAGATGTAAAAATAAGACACAACTAGAATGCAGAAATCACTGTGTTTCATCTACAGCAAAACAGGTCTTCCAGGTTCTACAGACCAGCACTAAATATCTGGCTTTCTGTCATCCAAGATATGACAATTTCAACTACATACACTGAAATCCAAATTAAAAAGTCATTTTCAAGATGCTGCAGACTTCAAACAATAATCTCACCTAAAGAAACCTTTGGTACATTCACAAAAATACGCTATAAAATGGTGCCTTAGGTAAGACAAAGAGATTTTATTTAAACATATATATACAAATATATATAGATAGCTATAAAAAGCTTATAAATATGAGTATATATGTATTATATGAAATTTATTATATACGAGAGAGAGAGGTGCATATTTGAAAATATTTATGCTAAAAGCTTGCCTCAGGAGCACTTTGCTAAAACCAAACTCGAGTAATCCATAAAGCAAGCTTTCATATCTGAATGTGTAAAATCCCACTGAGTACAGTGATGCTAACAATATTCTTATCAGTTTCCACATAAACTCTATTTGTCCAGATATTTATGGGGAACAGCAATGAGGAAAAGCCCATTAAAAATCCTTTGATCATCCTCTCTAAGCGGAGTTTAAAATCATGCCTCACCTACATTTTCAACAATATCTGACGTATTTTTAATTTTCTTTCTCTTGATGAACTGCATCAACCGTTTGGATTTGTTCAGTTGTTTATGCTCCACAAGCATGCTAATCACACAAGTGATAAATGCAATCACTCGGGAATTTTGCATTTTCAATTGACTCTCAATAACTCTTACAATTATAAACATTAGGTCATAGTCTCAGAGAGTCTGTTTAAGGAGGCAATATATCCTGAAACACCATTTTCCCTGTGTGGTCTGAGCTCTAAAACACCACTGGCAAAATGTCAGTGAAAACACAAGCAATTTAGTTTTTTATCCCACAGTAAATATCACTTTGTTCCTCAAAACAGATCATTGTTAAGGCTTCGTGGACACTTAACATAACCTCCTACCCCTATCTTCCCCACCCAGAGAGTTTTAATGCCAGCTGACAGGAGACGCTGATATTAGCAGGAGCGGAATCCTATTATCAGGCACAGACAGAGTTTAGACTTGTTGCTTGAGAATTGAAAAATAATGTCCTTGATGAGATGCATCCAGTCCTCAGCATGCACCCTCACTGCCAGCCCACGGCATCCTCCCGTGGGAAGGATGGAGGAATGATGAGGGGGCTCTGCACACCCAGACCAGAGGTTGTATTTAGGGAAGCTTGGGACAGCTTTCCTCTAACTACAAGTTACTGTGTTCACGGTGTCCTTACAGGATTTACAGCTCCTCCATCTTCCCCTGAATATGAAACAACCAGTTGCGTCCTCATGGACCCTGTGGTGCATCCTTTACTTCACGAGTGCTATGTAATAGAAATTAAAAATACCATCCTAGTTTTGGAAAATAAATAAGATAAACCAACATAACCCAACAAATGAACAAATGCCATACGAGTGTCTAAAAATCTTTTACATGGACCATTGTGAGATGGTAAAATCTAATCTACATTGGAGGAAAAAGCAATTTTTATACCAGTTAGCAACAGTGGGATCTTTCCCTCCAAATCCTGCACTGCTTGGGGATTTAAGAAAACGTACCTAGTTTCTATTTAGAGCACAGTTTCCTGTGCTGATTTCATTCTGCTGTGTGCACTGAGATCACATTCAAGACAAGTGGAACAGAGATCCTAAAACACACAGAATTTACGTCTCTTTCCTCACTTTGTCTTTTCTTAAAAATTACAGCAAGCTTACAGCTGTCACAGCTTAAAATAGTGTTTCACATTTCCCTGTAAACCATGTATAAATTATGGGTATCAGGGATTGTCAGATTCTACAAAGTGCTTCCCAGCTGTGATTTTACATTTGGATTTTCATTTCAATTGATAGATACCAGAGATCATATATTGCCTGAGAAAACCTTACTTCTGATACCTCTCAAGAGATTAGAGATAATTTGTGTTCTTCCAATCTCTCCCATAATATTTGGTCATTTCGGACTTTTCCAAGAAAGTTAATGTTTCTTGAGGTCTCCACCCATTTTTTGCTAAATTATACCCCCTTCTGGAGGTCCCTGCCAAAATAAGAGCATGAGATACAGCTATTTGCTTTAGAACTGTTACGATACTTTTAAATCCTGAACTAGACACAGCAACTGCTCTTAGCCCATAACAAGCAATTACTGCAAAAGTATTTGTCTTATTTCTAGCTTCCTTTGGTAGATGCCACAAAAAAATACATATTCATATTTCTCTCTGTACAGGGAAATAGAATGCAAAATAAAAATAAATAAATAAATAAATAAATAAAAGATAAAATTGGAGGATGAGAGGCTACAACTGTGGGAAACGTATCCAGCCACCTGATCCATCTGAGAAGGTGGCCTTGCTCCTCGGTGGCACTGAGGTATCAGCTGGTGATGGCTCGTGTCCCCACGAGCTCCAGGAGCAGCCTCTGTTGAAATTCAGGGAGTTTAGGCACGGGATTTGGTTTAGTTCAACATCGCATTTGGGAACACATTGACCCAGTGAAAATAACTTCATTGTGCCAGCATCCTAATTTTTTGTAAAAATAAACATGCAAACAAAAACCATGCACAAGCTGAAGTCCATTAGTTTACTTTTCTGTAAAATGTTTCATCTAGCTCATTTGACTTCCTGGCCTTAGATTTGTTGGGTTGTTAAATTGACACAGAGTATTATTACATTTCACTTAACAATTTCATCAGGATCTAGAAAAAGCCGTTGGTATTGTTTATTTGCATTTTTTTCCATTCTGTTTATTTTATATATGAAGTTACAGAACTGACACCATGTGGCACGTGCCTGAACCAAGTACCTACGCAACTGCATGACTGTAAAATTATCTTCCAGTACCCCTGAGCTCTCCTCGCAGTTAGTCACAGCTTGCATGGTGGCTATTTCTAAAGAGCTGTTCATGACTCTGTCTAGCCCTAAATGTGTCAGTAACTCTCACGTATTTGGCAAGCTTGGGCTTCTTTCCATTAAGAGATCAGAATGCTTTTGGAGATGGTTTGTCGCCATGACTTATGATTAAGCTGTCCTTCACTCATGTCCCAAGGATTTCAAAAATAATAAAAACGGCAGAATCTGCCCCCAAACCTCTGGTATTTGTGGTAATAACCCATAAATACAGAAGGTCAGGAGAAAATAGCTCTAAACTTTGGCTGGATGTTAAGTGGACATCTGGGACATGTTTGCCTTGATTTCATCCTGTAAATTCTCATTCCATAGTAAGATCCTACTCATGGTAAAAATCATCTAGATTGACCAATTTCTATACATGGTGGAAAGTACAGCCACGGCGTCTCTCTTTCTGGACATTGAGTCATTTCAAACTTGGTAGAAATTATTTTTTCAAAGACTCTTCTGTTCTTCTTGGCTGAGAAATACACGGATAAGTTCCACAAAGCAGTGAGCTCATTCTAATAATGCTAATTATCCTGTTTCGGATCCCTGTTTACAGTAGTATAGAAAGGATGTATTTTGTCTTCACGTGCCCTTAAGCAAACCCAGGGTCTGACCTTGCAGCCTCTGGAACACAGTCACGTCTGTTGGGGAGATAATATCACTCATGTCGCTCCTGTATCAGTTTTCTGCTGGCATCAGTTCAGTTCTCCTTATAAGCAACAATCTCCCTTTTCTCAGCCCTCAGCTTATTTGAAGCTTCTATTGGTGCAACTGCTGCTTTCTCAGTTATTCTAACTTTAAGGGTCATTGCAGAGTCAACCTCCAGGTCAAGTCTTTGCTCTGTTACTATTTGGTAACAAGAATCTCTGAAAGTCACCCAAACAAGACAACCCACCTAATGAAAGAAAGCAAAACCAAAATATCCCAACCTGTATACCAGCAGCCTCTGGATTGGATCTGAGCAGGCAGCATGCATACAAAAAGCTCTTTCTTTACATGTATCTTGAGACATCTAATCCCAAAACTGCCACTTGGAACAACTTAATAAAGAAAAAAAGGTTCTGTTCTTTGAACAACACCATGGACTACTCCCCAAAACTGTATTCCTGGAGATAGTGTATGACTGATGCTCAGATCTGTGGATCAGGTATGGAGAACAGCAGAGTCAAACATTTCTCTACACTCCCAAATGTGACTACAATAAAGAACTGTTAACTAATTAAAAATCTATTTTTTAAAAAAATTCATGCACATTCATGACATTAAGGCTCTCTCTCCATTTCAGCTTTTAAATCATTCTGTACAAAAGGCCCATCATTATTTAGGTAAATGAAAGAGACTCTGTCATTTGGAAAAAACCCACATTATCCCACTAGAATTCAGAAGGAAAAGTCAACATCCAAGGCTAGACAAAGCACGCTCTTCTTTAAGTGTGCATTTGTAAGCTCCTTGGGAAGATCTTCAGTTTAAACACAATTCTGGTTTATAGCAAGTATTTTCTATATTTCCTTGTTTTGTTTGTTTCCAGGGATATTTGTTCCATGTTAACAATGACAAGGGAGATGTACATAAAGAGACAGCACCATCACAGGATGTTGAGCACAGCTATGGAAGTCATTCAGATAAGAGATAAGATTTCCCACGTTCACCACTTTCAATAACAAAGCTAAAAGCCCAGCCAAAACGCTGGAGAGGAAGGAGCACCCGATTCTAAGGCACCAGGCCATGATTTGTGAGACCGAGGATTTCCAGCCTGCAGAAGTCGTCAGTGCTGAAACCACAGGCACCAGTGCACGCGCTGGTGAGGGGTAGCGCTGGTGTCCCTAACAGCCCGCTTGTGCTGACCCCAAACACCTCCAGGCTGGAGTAAGCACGACCACAGCCTGGAGGCTGCTGGTTTGTTAGACGTGAGGGTGGTCTTAGCACTTCCCAGTTGAGCTGGGAATAACAGTAGGTCAGTTTAGCCAGCGAGACAATTAGTTACATGAGGTACATGCACGCATTTTTGCAAGCTAGTGAAAGCATCAGAGCTATGAAGCTGAGGGAAGACAACTTCTCCCAGTTAGGTGCTTGCACATAGGTGCCTGCAAGGACCCATCACCATCTCCAGACTACCCAGTGCAAACCAGTTCCAAATCCAGAATAGGATTTTCACATGTATATGGCACGACACCTAGCAAGACCAGTGTCTTAAAGCTCCGTACTCATCATCACTCAAATAGCTATGTAACTTTTAAACTCAGACTGGTTTGTACCTTTCCAAGAGTAACGTTGCTTCTTTCCATCTCTGAACCACTCCCCTCTCCCCATCACATGGGCTGTCGCTGTTTCTGAAGTTTCTGAAAGCCTTGTCCCAGGTGGGACTCCTCATCCTTGCAAGTTGAACAACCAGAATTGCGGAGTCTATTCCAGCTGAGGTCTCAGCAAGGGTTTTTCTCAGTAGTATCAAAATTTTCTCACCACTACTGAAAATACTTCACTGCATACACTGTGGCACCGTACTTGCCTTTCTCATTTCCAGTTCCTGGTTGTCCTGTAACCAGACCTTTCCTCCTGTGCCTTGGCCAGCTGATGAGCTTCTCACTTCCAGCATCATTTCCCGATAGAGACAACTGCCCCAATACTCCCACTGGGTCAGATAAATTTATTTTACCTACAACAAGCAGCCTCTTTAAATCATACACAGAACAGTAAAGGGTTTAGGTAATCCCTGTTGGGGATCAATTCCTGCCAAGTTTTGACCACTATTTATTTTCTCTCATTCCCGAACATCTAAGTACCAGAGACAATGATCCACCAAGCAAGAGTGTTAGAAAAGCATAAACATTCCAGAGATTGCATATATTCCTCTAGGAAAACACTGGAGAAAGTCTGATCAGAGTGGCATCTCTAAAGCAGACAGAAAATGCTTAGTTTTCTCCCCGAGAGGCACACCCCTTGGCTCTTCTCAGATGACTGAACAAGGGGCATCTCAGAGCACGTCCTCATGGTTCTGGATGCCCCAGGGGAAATCTTGCCTCAGTTTCTCTCTGAATTATAGCAAGAAACCCAGGGTTTTCAAAGACATTGTTTTTCCTTTATTTATTCAAGTTAACAGGCTTTTTCCCCTTCGCCACCATGGCAGGTTAGGGGTTTCAGGGATGCTCACCCTGCATCTCTGCATTTCCAACTCCACACACCCCAGAATGAAACAGATCCAGGATTAATCTTCTGTTCCAAATCTGTGCATCTTTACATCTGTGATCAGATCCATGTCTTTAATTTCCTTCCAGACTCACCCCACGGTGCCACGTCACACAGCACATTATGAGGGACTGTGGGGAGGACACTGTAATCCTGCCATGCCCTGGTGCTGCCCGGGGCTTCTCCCTTCTGGATATATCCAATTCCTGCTTTGGCAGACTTACACATTCTCCCCAGACTCCTGATGAAGCTGAAGCGTTTTTCATCTCTCTGCTTACTTGCAGCACTGTTTAACAAAGTTAAAATATTTGCAAGCAAATAAAAACTTTGAGTTTCTGTACAGAACTGTGTGAGTTAAAGTCACATATCTAGGAATTAAAAATGCAGCCCTGTAATAAAAAACACTGCCGAGACTCATGGATAATTAACAATGGAAAAGAGAGAGTATGTTCTGCCTTGGCATTTGGAAGCAGTGCCCATAACCTTAAAATTAAGCATCTTTTCTGTTCACTGCAGTTCAGGGATGCTGATAAACACAGGAGAAATCAGAGAAAAACTAAGAGAGTAATCTGAGGGTGAGGGAATACAGAGCATCATCCTAGCCGGCTCGTCAAAGATATTGAACACAGGCTTGATCATATTCTAAAATGAGATTTGTAGCCCAGTTGTTTTTTTCCTTTTTCACCTCAGTAAGTTATGAAGTACTACCATGTACAGGAATTAACCGATCCTTAATGATCTTTTATTTCATATACTCTCCTCTTGAGCACAGGTCCTCGGATGATACATAGGCATCTGACTCCTACCAAAATCGATAGAGTGAAGGATCCAAATGGTTTGGCAATCTGTCCCTTACAGCATAACAGGGCTGAGAATAAACTTATGCTGATCTTGACAAGACAGGGCTATAAATACAAAGGCCTGCTTATAGTTTCTAGTGAAGATAGACCAGTCCATTGAAGATTTCCAGCATTTTTTAAAATTGCACATCTTTATTTATTTAAAAGCAGTACAGAACTGCTGACTATCCAAGCAAATTATGCAAGAAAGAAGCTGAGTTTTGTTGGTTTTCACTGTTTTCTTTTTTGTTTTGTTTTTTAAAAATCCTGTATTACCCACAATCAAAAATAACGTTAAAAATCTATAGTGAGACAGAAAAGTGCTAAAAACCCCCGAGAACTTAATTACTTATATGCAACAACTGCTGAGTTAGATGATTCCTTGTAAAATGCAATCAAATTACTTCATCCTGAAGGGAACTGGAAGACATTTCACAAAAGCCGAATTCCGGGGGATAAATCTCATTTTCACCATCACTTAAAGCAGCATAAATCCAGAGAAGTTCAATCAAAGCCAATGGAGCTACATCCAATTTTCACTGGTGCTGCAAAACAGGTTTTGACGCTAGTTAACTTTTTTGTTCACAGGCACTAGAAAACAAACATAAGGTCTTGGATGAGAGAGTAATTTATGTAGCATTTTCGTGTGTATATGCTGTCATATCTCAATTTAAATTTCTTCCAAGAGAATTCAAGCTGTGCCATTACAAGCAGCTAAGATATTGCCAGTACCTTCCTAACTTCAACAGCTGAGATGCTAAGTTTATAAATAATTTCCCTTTGTTATGATTTTCAGCTATATGCTGTAAAAGGAAAAAATAGGGGCTCTGTGGATAATCCTCCATCTAAACATTGATTTTATGAAGGGTATGACTGACCATCCAACTGTAGTCTCTGAATTACCTCAGAGGATTTATCAGAAATGTACATTGTGGAAAATTTACTTTTTAAGACGGAAATTAAAAAAATATAAAAATCTGTAAACAGAAGTAATAAAGGCTTACTATGAATACTGCAAGCAAAAAGCGGTAGGTGTCTGTGCCTCTCAAAGTCTTTTAAAGATAGTGCGCTTAGTTTGAGTAAAGCAGACAAATAAGCTGCCATGCTCTACGTGTCTTGTTATTTTTACAGCTGCTACCAAATAATAATAATTCAAAAAAATCTTATATTTACTTGTAAAACTCATGCTTCAGTAAGAAATTGTGCCAAAAAAAGAAAAAAATTCTCTCCAAAACACTAACAGTTACACTTCATAAAGACATCATGAAAGGTTTCAGGGAGTATTCCAAATGGGGAATGTCTTCCTGCTATGGGTAGAAGATGGAAAAGACAAACAGCTTCATTTCATCTCCAGTAACAAGGAAAAACTTGAAATTATTTGAAGTCTGTAGTTCAGCCATTTTAAAAGTGAAACCTATTTCTAATCAAGGTAACATCTACTTCTCTATTTATCAAGAGCCTGCTCCTCCAAACAAGCCTTCCTCATGAATAGACTTTTTCATGCTATATAAATGGGCTTAGGAACTAGTTTTCTTAAAAAAAAAAACCCAACCAAAACCAAACCAAACCCTAAAGTAGCTGTTCATTCAGATATTGATATCCAGCTGCAGAACACCCATTTGACACCTGACTTCCAAACCCAAATTCTGGAAGCCTCTGCTTCCCTCTGCCACTATCATCAGGCAGATTGAGATGATGTAAGGATTCATGGTCCAGGCCTTCCCCACAGCAACCTCGTTTAGCGAATAGGGCAATCAGGGACGGTAGCATTTGACTAGGACCACTACCGAAACTTGTGTTCTTAAGCATTTCCCACAAATACCAGTTGAATGCCTCAAAAACGAGACATTACACAGACTTTTCCAGTTCTCTGATGCTGCTTTGCAGCTTTTTTCCATGTGCATCCCATTGTAGCAGGCAGGATATTGAATCTTTTGAAACACTTAATCTTCTCACAACTGCGACTGGGCTTCAGTAATAAACACTTGCTGTAATTTTTCATCCTCTGGGCCATTATATTTCCAAGAAGTAAGGTCAAGATGGCATTTAATAAAAAGATTGCTGTATTTGTTTGGGTCTTTCTTCCAAAAGAGAAGCCCTACAGAGCAAAGCAACAAACTGGACAATATGGAATACAGCCAGGGTCTTCAGCCCTAATACACAATTCAGAGGAATCTGAACACAGGAAAGTTTCCTTTCTATTTCCATCCTGAAGATATATTTGTCCTGCATTATATCTTTGTCAAGTCCTTAAGGAAAATTTCTTGGAACAATTTTCTTTTTATTGGAACAACTTATAACTATAATGGCTGTAAGGTCAATGAAAATGTTTGAAGTCTCTTTTTCCTGGTACTTAAAAATATCCAGCAGTCCATATTGCAAACAAGGATGTGTAAATAAATATATGTGTACATGATAGCCATTCTTGCTCTTGACTACTTGTTTTCTGCTGCTCTTTTCACTCTGCCACAGCTATTTTTACTGGAGATGTTCCAATGATGTACCATTAGCTTACTCCCACAGTGGAAATACTCTGGATATTTTTGCTACATAAGAAAACATCACAAAAATCTAATTTGTCTCTCAATGGCTATGAAAAAATATATTTTAAAAAAGGAGTATATTTTCTTCTTATCTCTAATAGTAGCATTTTGTTGATGGAATGACGGCAAATCACCATAAGTAAACAAAGTCCAGAAAATTGTTTGAAGATTTGACTTATGGCGACCTCTTTGCTATAACAGGAACACTACCTCTTCAGCGTAAGCTATCAAGTTCTTTTTTCTGTGAGGCATAAATTAGGCTTTTTCCTCCATTTTATAGCCAGAGAAGTAGCTAATACTGACACCTCATATTAAACCTTAGTGGGTAACTGAAGGCAGAATTTGGCATGATACGGCTCCTTGAGGAGCACAGAAATTTAGCCCAGGATCTAGAACTGCAACTCAAGTCCTGGCAAGTCCATCCTAAGGTTAAACAACATTGCCCCCCAGGATCGCAGTGCTCCCACTGACATAAATCTGGCAGGGCACCGTCAAGGATTCTTCTAGGCATGCTCAATAAAACTGCAACTCAAATATAGGTCAGTGTGAGGACAACAAACAGCACAAACAAGACTCTGGCCAATAAACTCAGCTTGGAAAGTCAAGCAGAGAACTCACTTCGTCGGTAAGATGCATTCAATCTGTCTTTTTGTCATGGAATGCTAAGAAGAATTATGAAGAATTCCCAAACTGACACGCTTTGGTGTAGGTCCAGGGAAGTCAGTAGAGCTATGGAAATGCAACCCTCTGCACATCTTTTCATACAGCATTTTTAGTGTCCATGCAGGGGACCAAAAGAGCTGTACTTTAACATGGGTGAGCTTCTAAGAATAATCAAGAAGGGACCAGCCCTACAAACACGTTCATGTGTGCCAAGCAGTTTTCCTGAGCTCCTGTGCCAAACAGAAATTTCTGCAGCAAAAGGACCTAATTTAAGGTCAGATACAAGGAGAAGGTTTGAATGCACTCTGAATCTTCTTCGAACCCAGAGGAGATGCCAGGTATGAAAGTCTTTCTTTATAAAACTTCTGTGCGTAAAGATCTTCACTGATGTTATAGCACAGCAAATTTTTCATTTCTCCTAGTTTTGAAACTAAGAGAAAATAGGACACATTAACTTGGCCTGAAGGGTAACTCCTTCCCTTTCTCCACGCTGACCGCATATAGAGAGAGCAGATTGAGCCTGGACACCTAAAGCAGCCTCTTAGCAGAAAGGTCTGGAAACTGGGAAGTGTCAGCTTGTCCCCCGTTTCCCTCCCTCCTCCCTAATTTACTGTGTTTTGTCTGGAAGAAACAAATGTGGGGAACTGAAGGGTGAGAGTGGGCAGGGCAGCATGCCCAGAATTAACGTTTTTTAATATCTTCCTTTGCTATTAGACAAGCTAGAAGGCAAGAAGGACAAGGTAGAATAAAAATGTATCCCACATTCTCCATTTTCACTCACATTCCATTTTGTGTTTCTTCATTTTAAAATCAGAAAAGCTTGAAATGATAATTTTTCCATGAAAATTCAAAAAATAGAAAACAACAACCCATTTGCTATAGGCTCCTCACCTCTCAATTTTTAAATTTAAAGCAGTTTCACCAGCTACTCTCTGGACATGCATTTGTAGCCTCCAGGGAATAGGAAGTCCAGTGGAGTAGGCATACTCTTTCTTCAGGGGGGAAAAAACCAAAACGAAACAAAACAAAACAAACAAAAAAACCTTAATGAGCTTTTAAAATCCAAATATACATCAAAACAACCTTTCTACACCTGCCTAAGCAAATATACTATTTTCAATATAAGCAGCATATTTGTAATACATCGAGAAGCCAACATCTGAGGCACCACAAGAGTCACAGTCCGATGCAACGCTTGCCTGTAGACTGTCTGGGCCATCATGCAGACCAACAGCCCAGCCACGGTCGGGTTCATCATGCTACTGATTTCCAACCAGCAGGCAGAGATCAGCCCAGACTGCCAGCATGCCTGTCTGCCACTGTTCCCCGCTCCTGCCTTAGGAAGCTGCAGTTAAAAGCACATTTTCCCAGGAGGATCAAGCATTCACCAAACAGTAGCTCTAGTGACCCCTGGTCCTTCAACTCTCTCCAACTCTACGTTTCTCAACCACTAAGATCTACCAAAGACCCTCAACACCACTTCCACACGTTTTTTCTCTTCCCAGAGATGCTATTACAAAGATTAAATAATTTTTCTTTCGCTATTTTTGTTTGAATTATAACTCATTTCAACTCTCAAAGGCAGTAATTTCTAAACTAAGGGGTTTTGTCAGAATTCCAGAGAGCTATGTTTAGGAAACGACACTGCTTTTTTTGGTGCAGCTAGGATAATAAACTATATAATGAAAATTGAATATGATAATAACATCTTGTTGAATAGGCAAGATGTCAGATTTACAACATCTATTAAATGTGTTGAATGTGATCACAGAGATATTAACATTCCACTGAGACACTGGAGCTCTGGGCAGGAAGTTATTTACACTGAAATAACGCATCCCATAAAGTCATTTGCTCTCTCTTATAAAATGAATTCTGAGCATACTTTTTTTGGTGTGTTTTCACAAATTTCCAAATTGTCAGCAGTTACCCATTACTCATAAAATATTTTGATAATACTTCATGTATTTCTTCATCCATTTTGCAGACTGTACCATCTGACTTACTGGACTTATGTGTCCTGTTACAGAGAATTAGGTGGTCAGCCTTCCCCCTCAAAGGAGGGTAATGAGAGTATGAAGCCAACACGAACACTGATGTTTTACGTCAGAAGCTATGCACCACTAATTTCTCCACAGAAAAACTATTGTTTTTCATATACTTGCTAGCCCAGATGAATATTGTCCTATATCACTCCAAACTCTCTCTAGTGTAGCCTTTGACTTATAATAAGCCTATTCATTCTCCAAGAACAATCCATTTAAAAACTCAGATTATAGCTTTGATTTTGCCTGTCTTTCCTACTTAAAACATTGTGTATGCACTGATTTAGCTCCCAGCCCATTTGAAAAGAGAAAAATTCTGTTTGATGTGCATTTACTACTGAATGGCTGCTAGTATTAATACAGTGAATATAGTCACTGTGTATTTCACTTTATTTAAATTCCAGCACAGATCATCAATTAAACTGGAAGTGTGTAGAACTTAAGTTTAACAAAAAACCCAGAAGTACACATTTCTAATAGCTGGATGTAAGCTAAATGCTTTATGGTCTTGTACTTAATTATTTGAACCAGAATCAACAATGAAATCAACACAACATCATGGAAAACACTCTTTAAACGGGAAGGGTTTTCCAAACACAAATAAGCTCTGAAATTACTGTCTGCAACTGACATTGTTTTTCTCTTCAACTGTTAAACAGAGCTACCCTCAAGGAGATTCAAACAAATTGCTTTCTCTTGCTAGGCCAAGAAGAAACTGAGTCAGCACTGTATGCATTCTGCTCTCCATTGTTTCTGCTTACAATTGGAACAACATAGAAGAAATGGCAAAGCAGAGAAGTAGACTGACACTTGCTACTGTCAGTTTACAAACTTTTTAGTTTGAAAACTGAAAGAGAGCAAAGAGAAAATGGGCAACAGAGAGAAAACAACTGTGAGCAGAATTTGGGGAAAGTTTTTTTACTGTAAATCAAACTCAGCTCTGCTTATTTGGATGGTAGGTACAAGCCTCAGCCTCTTAGTAAGCATGAATTTTAGAGAAAAGAACTTTGGAGTGACCCATATGAGTCTGTTGGAGACATAGCAACACAAGCGAAAGTCTCCAGAGCAGATCTCCCTGTCACCAACTCAGCACAAAGCAAGCCCTCTGCCATCCCCAACAGCTCCAGCTGAGGTGGCACTGATACTGAACACTCAGCAGACTCGCACATTGAAAGAAAAGTCACCTCACGGCTCAGGGCACCGTGGTGGAGGCAAAAACGAAAGATGAAACTCAAATTTGTGAGAATTCCACGCTATCCCAATGAAACCCCAAATCACACGTGCCTCAACCAACCAGCATTGCACAAGAGTGAGCGCAATCTGAAACACGATATATCCCAAGTACAGCATCTCTGCACATCTGTAAATCAGCAGTACGTCTCTCACACATACCTGCTTTGTGTGACCTTGTTGCACACACAGAGTAAGTGGTCTCCCAAACATGCAATGACAGAAAAACAGGCAAGCACAGCAGATGTCTCAGAAAACCTGTCACCCACATGCTCTCCGTACTGGGCAATGGCTTTAACAGCAGAATATGTGCAATCCTGTCTTATCTGGGATGTCTAGCAAGCCCAACCTATTTTTCTAAGCGTAGTTTAAATATTTCATGTTCAACTACTTCCCAATAATTCTGTGCTATGACAATGAGTGAAGGCAATCTGAACGGGCAATTCAAATATCTGCCTGTAAGGTGTTCCTCCTGTTCCTACACAGACCCACACTTTACAGAGAGGGAGATATTTTCCAAACCAAGGAAGGAAGGAAGGGGAGAGGCTGTCAAGGGAAGATGCATCAGGTCCCGTAGCTTAGCTCCAAGTCTAGCTGGGAGAACAGGCATCCTCCCCAGGGTGTGTGCGTGTGTGTTTTTGTTTGGTTTTGGCTGATGTTTTGTTTTCCTGGGTTCGACTTAAATAGAAGCCTGGAAGCATTTAAATTATACTTCTTTGGGGAGTGACTACCTCCCTTCTATCACACGCGTATCTGTCACACAAACTACCAGCAAGATGGAATTTTTCTCTTTTTATGTCTATATCCATTTTTTTTCCCGCCTGCTCCATGCCCCTTGGGTTTTTTCCTTTCTCTTCCTTGCTGCTTCATATCTTTATCCTTCCATTCCTGCCTTTTGTGTCTTGCCTATTTTGACTGCAATCAGTACAGAACAACCCAGTTCAATGGGTCTCTATCACAATGGGAGCAGTAATAGAAGTACTAATAACGTCCTGCTGTTAGCAAGAGAGACTGCAATCATTTTTTAAGGACAAAGCAGCCTGACCTTGGGGAGCATACACAATAGGATAGGATAATTACAAAAGTTGTATTCCCTTTGGCAGCCTATTTTTATTACATATTTCGTATCAGCCATGGGAGGCCCTGGGGCTACTATTTTGTTTGTCTGGAGTCTCTGAGCTAGACGACATGCTCAGGAAAGTCAGTTCATATTTAACCCTATATTCTGTAGATGAAAACCATAATGCAATGCACCTGGATTTCATTATTGATCAAACCACCAAGGAGGGCACATATCATAAAGCTCTCGGCTTGCCAGTTTTAAAATTCTCCAAATTGCTTTGATGTGAACATCAAAAAGTTCTGAACTACACAAACAACCTTTTGCCAGACCTCATCCTTTAATTGTAGCACATCCTACCTCAGTGCACCACTCACAGTAATTATGCAATGTTCTGAATGATCGTTAATAATATTGGTTCATTTTGGAGTGAACTGGCTGTACAGAGGAGACACCCTGCACTAAACCCACAGCAACACCACATTTTGCTGCAGGAGGCTTTCTGACAGCCAGCAGCATCCACATCTGCTGAGATCTCCAGTGTCCCTAACATCACCAAAATTCAGTAAGAATTAAGATCCTTAGTCTTAGTACCCAAGACAGCAAAGCAACCTAGAAAGTCATGGCCACCCAAATGTGGCATGGAAACCTACAGACGCATGTGTGACATTGGTGTTACTCTTAACCAGCAGATATTCACAATATGTCTCAGTACCTGCAAGCAATCTGTTCCCTTGGTAATCACAGCAAAAGAAACTGAATCCAAACTAAGGACTGACTGAAATCAGAACCGTGACCCTTAAAACTGCTACTTTCAAAGCAATAGTGAGAAAAAAACGTTCTAGGAAAGCTGGGGAAAATGTCTTAGCATCATTGTATCATATACTGTTTTTTAAAAAAGTAGTGTACTGAAGTAAAATTTTATTTATTCATATATATGAAAGTCTACCTGTGGTGACAATTTGCAGGAAGATTTTTTTAAGGTATATGGTATATTGCCTTCAATGGATCGCTATCCAGGTGGAGACCAGTTACGAGTGCCGTTCCTCAGGGGTCAGTACTGGGGCCGGTGTTGTTTAACATCTTCATCAGTGACATGGACAGAGGGACTGAGTGCTCCCTCAGCAGGTTTGCCGATGACACCGAGCTGTGCGGTGTGGTTGGCACGCTGGAGGGAAGGGATGCCAGGATGGACAGGCTGGAGAGGTGGGTCTGTGTGA
>KL256683.1:6476-17057 GCA_000699545.1 Podiceps cristatus | reverse complement strand
CATGTAGGTGGGCACCCGAGTTAGCTTGTTGGTCAGGAGAACACCCGCTTAAAAAGTCTTCTTTATAATTTCCTTTATTACATTAATTGATGAGAGGTGCAGAGCAGGCGCTAACTTACACAGTCCTCTCGATGTCCAGGTCTGAGGCCTCTTCCTACAATTGTTACTCATGTTTGTAGTCCTAATAGGCATCTGTGCAGAAATAACTGTATGTGAAGGCTGTTAAGATTCTATTTTTTTGGCAGACTACGCCATAGAAAGCTAACACAGCGAGATCTCTGTGTTCCATAACAGGAAAAAAAAAAAGTTTTTTAATTGTTTTTTCCTATAAATCTGTGAAATACTACTAGTATTTCACAGAAGGATGTATCCAGTTGGTGTTTGTGTTTTGTTTTTTTTTTTTAGATTCCCCCCCCCAATGCATTTTTTTAGTAAGTGTTCATGTAGATGCATAGGATTTATTTAAAAAACTATATGCTGTCTTATGAGAATGGTGTGATTTAATTTGCATGATGAGTCAAAGATTAAATTACATGACCTAGGCTCTTTAGTTTCAGTGAGGCAATTAACAATGCTTGGAAAAGCAGTTTAAATGTACATCAGAAATGAAATTTGATCAGCATCAAAATATTGTTATTTTTTTTGTGAGTGTGTTTGTTTTAAACTTACCTGTCAGAAACTCTAATTCAAGGCCATGTGTTTTCCTTTCAGCAGCCTAGTTCATCATCAGGAAATGTATCTTCCTTTTCAATGCAAAGAGCTCATGAAATCATATACTGTCAGAGGAAATAAAATATTCTGAGCATGTACCTTGACATCTAAACTTTTAAATAACAGATTTTTACTATTTAAATCATTGTGTACGTTTAGTTAATACCTGTTACCTAATACCTGTCAATGTGGCACTTGCCTTAAACTGCAGAGAAAAAAAAAGGCCAAAAAATATTCTGTGGATTAGAATGAGCATGGTGCCTGTTTCAGGGTCAGAAGTAACTTGATTATTTTTTTTTTCAGTTGTCCTGTATAAATTGGCAGTTTATCTGATCTGTAAGAGTGGCGTGATGCCCCGTGGCACTGTGTCTTGGTAGGATTCTGTCTGTCATGGACTTGCTGTTGTAAGAATATTGTGTTTTACAGTTAGCTTTGTGGTTGTCTAGTGATGTGAGAAACTATTGAGTCAGCCGGCTAGTATATGCTTGGCTTAAATTTACTATGTTTACACTGTAATCTCGATGGTAGTATGATATACATGTCGCTGGGGACTTTCCTCAGTAGGACAGAAAAAGTACCTTAGTGCAAGAGGAGATTGTGTTGGGAGCGAGCTGAATACAGGTCTTGTAATGTAAGTTTGTGTGTATGGACTAACATGCTGCCGAATATTTCTAAATACTGATAGCATTGATTATTTTTTTTCAAGTTAATTTCGTTCTCTTATTTACATAGATGCAGAGTTCTGAAACTTTGTGTTCTGTAGGCATTTAGTGCATGGTTATAGATGGGGAGTTATAAAACAGTCTCCTTTATTTGTTTAAATACATATATTTTTTAAAATATGAATTCTAAATAAAAGTGCCAGTTAAGTCAATAGTTTGTGATAGTATGTCTTTGAGAGATAATTATGCTCTTGGGGTATTATCAAGCGCAGGCAAATGTGTATTCCCAGTGGGGTGTGATAATATTAAGAAAACTCCACCTCTTGGAATTCCTTGATTGCTTTTATGAAACACTTTATTCAGGAGGGAATGGTATTTATTTTGCATTCTATCGTGGAAGCTAATGCGTGAGTCTCCTATTAATTCACGGATGGTAGCTGTATGAGACCTTATGGCTGTGCTGTACATGCTGTGCTCTCTAGGTGTTTTATGGAATTTTTGTGAATATTAGAATTACCAATCAGTGTCCTCCCTTCTGAATCAATCCTGTATCAAGTTTTTTCAGATTTTTTTTTTTAATGAGATGTTTGCAGCCTTAATTTTTGTGTAAAATCTTTCTAAAAGCTCTTATTATCTCTGTAATGCAATTTGAGGCTTTAGACACTTGCTAAAGTGATGCCTTTTTTTGTACTGCGTGTAGAGTTTTGGAATGGCACACTAATAGTTGGAGCTGGTTTGAAGCAGGGGGCAGGAAGGAGTCTTGATGACCTTTTGAATTCCCTTCTGGCCCTGCTTTTCTGTACTTCTGGCACTTTATAATATGGTTTAATTACAAGAGCGGCTATTAAAGTATGATTACTTTCGTCTAATTGGAGACATCTTGCAGCTTTCTATCAAAGATCAGATTTAACTCATCTGCTCCTTCAAAATTAATAGTACCACAACAGCCTGCAGCTATTTATGTGAATAATGCACAAAGAAAAAAGGAGTTGAATTTTGAATATCATATTTTCTACATCATACAGTTGAAATCTTGTACATTTAGCCATTTTGAGTAAGGAAATAGTGGACTATGTGCACTTTTACCACTTAGCTGCATGTTGAAGCCTGATATTAATCACATTGGACAAAAACCTTTTTGATTGTTCAGTGATCCTAAGCGATAGTGCTCACTGTAACAGTATTTTTCTAGCTGTAGGTAAACCTCAAGCAGGATGAAAAATTCCTTTTGCTATTGGTGCTCAAGTTTGTGCCGTTCTAACAGGAGAACTTTTTAAATGCTATTTCTCCAGTTTGCTGTCTAATTTAGGGTGTTTATTTAGTCTGAATTGTTTGGCAATTCAGTGTTCATTCTCCTCCCTCTGAGCTTGCTCTTCCCTCGTGTTTTCTCTTAGTATCGTGCTTCTTGCACCACGAGATGTAGAGGTGTGAGCCATAAGGAAACGTTGTCTTCAGTTAGAAGGTGAAACTTTATGCTGAGCTCCTTCCCCACCCCCCCAAGTGCAAACACAAAGGTTAAATTAGAAGATGATGCTGTCTTGAATTATTTTAACGGACTTGAGCTAGGCTTTTAAATGCATGCTTCAGGAGTACTTAAGGCTTAAAGTGGTGTCATGTGAGTTTGGTCTTTCTTTAGCCTGAGCAGATTTATGTGCTTTCCTTATTCCACCTTATGATAAAACAGCATATTCATTTGTCCCTAAATACTCTTTATAAAGGATTGAATTCAGGATTGATGCAAACTGGAAGCAGCCAAAATACTGTGTATTTACGGGAATAACTGTAGTTGTTCCTCAGTAGCCTTCATGGTTTGTTGTTTTTTGTTGTTGTTGTTGTTGTTTTGTTTTTTTTTTTTTTTTCCAGACAACATTAATTTAAAAAGTAAATTGCTTAGGTTTAAATAAACAACTGCATTTTGCTTTCTGACTCCCTTGTTTTCAGTATTCTAGCTAATACTTCATATAGTCAAAAGACTCTAAAGACAGTTCCTGACTGTGGATTTCAAATATGCTAAAGGAAGCAAATTTTAAGCCCATCCACAAGGTCATAAAATTTTGGGGGAAATACTGAATGTTGTAGCTAATATTTCTGTTTATTGGAAATCTGCTACTTCTAATTAAATACCTAGTTCCTTTTTAAAAATCCATTTGCTCTGTAATTCTTTCCTTCCCTTCAAACACTCAGAGAATTCATCACCAAAATGTTAAATACAGCAAGACAGATCAAAAATTGGGATGTTATAATTAGTACAGAACTGTAGTATTAGTGTAACATGTTTTTCTAAGTTCAGAAACATCTGTGGACGAAGTTATTTAGGAGTTGCTACTTGGACTTACTTGAAAATGTTCAGGTATACTGTCAAGTGTTTCACAGCGAAATGGCTGCATCAGGGGAAAATTGCTGTGTGCTGCTTTCCATCCTTACCCTGTTGTGTGTGTTTTATCCATTTGTATTGATAACACATTAATTTTTCTTACTAAAAGAATGTAACTAAGTATTTAACTGCAGATCCTGCGAGATTTGAAACGTGACACTTAAAAATAGTTAAGATAGAACTTAGCTATAAATTAAATTGAATTAATATGTCAGCTTTTCAGGGAGTTGAATATTCATGATGGCGAGAGAAGTACTTATGCTCAGTCATTCATGTGTGTGAAATGTCTTGCCTCCTTTGAAGTTATCTGTGTTAAAAGATACAATGAAAAAATGAGAAGTGCTCCTAGAAATGTGGAATGTGTAATCTTTTTCTGGCTGCTAGAGATGCCCAGGCAGATGGTTGATATCTGAAGAAATACCTTTCTGAAAAGTTTTTATTTTTTTAATTTATTGACTTTTAAGTAAAGCATGCTAGTGCATAGAAATATGAAGAAATCCTGTTGAATGGGCAGTTGTGGAAGGCCCCTCCATCTTGCTGGGAAGCTGTCACATCTGGTGCCACTTCGGATTTTGCCAGGCAGAAGCTGACTGTGCGACTTTCACTATCGTTTTCCTCTTTACTCCCCTGGTTGAGAGCTCACCTGGGAAGGCTTACTGTGGTTGAGTACCTTTTTTTCAAATATTCATTCAGAGCCATGCCAGCTTCCCAGCTCATCTGCTGAGGAGGTTGCTTTAAAAAAAATCTATAGGCATTGAATTGTTAGTAATGTCTTGTATGGTGTGGTAGATATGTGTGCTGATAGCACGCATTCAGAGCATCCTGCTCTAGTGGAGTCTCTGACATCTTCCTCCGGGTAAGCGGTTTCAAGAGGTTTTGCTACAGTTGTAGAAACGAGGCAAAAGTTACTTGTGTTATTATATTTGACTATTACATGTAAAATATGCACTTCACTGCTTTGGCAGATTAAATTCCTTTTAATATATGTCAAAAGATACCTTTGCCTGATGTGTAGCAATGGTTTATAAAACATATAAATGTTTATATTAATATTTTGACTTTATTTAACATTGTGTTTAGACAAAAAGCAAAAGTTTGTTCACAGAGAATTAAGAGTTTTAGGAAAGAAAATGTAGAGGATTTTATTCTACCTAAATGAGATCTCAGTGATACTGACAAGCATGGAGTGTAACACAGGTGAGCACTGAGAAGACTCTCCCACACAGTTTATGAATGCATCATTCTTCTAACCTGTAACACCTGCTATTCAAGTCCTGAGTTTCTTCTGACTGGAGATTGGATGTGATGGAGAAACTTTATGGGGAAATTTAAAGAGATACTTTGTGAGTTGAGCCACGGTTCTTGAGGCTTTCTGTGTGCTCAGTACTATATTAGAAAAATGATGAGAAAGCAAAGTTAATCTCTCAAAAGTTAACAAATATTCAGAACCTCACTTTGCTTACACTGGTTTGGTACAAAAAGTTTGATTACATGATTGTTTTCAGATTTTTTCAGCAGGGCCTCTTGTTTAATCAGTGCACAAGAGAATGCTCAGTGAAGGGGCATCCTTTGTGCATACTTGTTTAGTCTCATCATAGTATTTGGTCTGTCTTGCTTTATTGCATAAAACTCGGTTCTCTGAAGACAGGAGGATTCAGGTCCTTGTGGGTTTTGCGTTGGTTCACAGACACTAAAGAAAGTAGATTTCACAGTGTTCTTCAGCATGGTGATACCCCCTCCCCCCCCCCTTTTTTTTTGGGGGGGGGGTAGAGATGCTTAAGCACAGAGAATTTTCCTTTGAGTGAGTGATGTTGGGTGTGTTGTCTGGTAGAGCACTTGAGAGCTTATGCTTCCAAAGCTTTTTTTTTTTTTTTTTCCCCTCCAGTGACATCCATTCATGATGTGAGGTTCAGTTGCCTAAACATAGATATCTAGTAGTATTTTAGATGCTCCAAGGCATCTGCCCAAGAGGCTTATGATTTTTTTGAAGGGGCAGTTGGAGACCATCTGTGCTATTATAGTGCATTTGCAGTAGCATTTGTCATTTAGGCACCCAAATTGCTGCCGTAGTATTAGTTGTTAGCCTCAGAATCTCATTTTGGCCTCCCAAAAGGGGACAGGTACTTAAATAGCAATGGACCTGGTTTTGCTATATTCTGCCTTGTTGCATGCTTGTTGCAGAGGAGGGCCATGAAGACGATCTGAGGGCTGGAGCAGCTCTGCTGTGAGGACAGGCTGAGAGAGTTGGGCTTGTTCAGCCTGGAGAAGAGAAGGCTGTGGGGAGACCTGATTGCGGCCTTTCAGTACCTGAAGGGGCCTACAGGAAAGCTGGGGAGGGGCTTTTTAGTAGGGCATGTATTGATAGGATGAGGGGGAATGGCTTTAAACTGGAAGGGGGAAGATTTAAGTTAGACATTAGGAAGAAATTCTTCACGATGAGGGTGGTGAGGCACTGGAACGGGTTGCCCGGGAAAGGTGTAGATGCCCCCTCCCTGGAAGTGTTCAAGGCCGGGTTGGATGGGGCTTTGAGCAACCTGGTCTAGTGGGAGGTGTCCCTGTCCATGGCAGGGGTTTGGAACTAGATGATATTCAAGGTCCCTTCCAGCCCAAGCCAGTCAATGGTTCTGTGCTTTCCGACTTCAATTAAGGAACAGTTCCTATGGCAAAATTCTTTTTTGTAGCCTGGTATGGTTCGTCAGTGGAATGAATGAAGGATTTTCTTAAAGATGTCCAGTTCAGGAAAACTAAAATAATCAAGATAATTGGAAAACTTTAAATCTTAGTGTTGGGTGGTGAGCATGAGGGTCTTGCTACTCAAACATGAGAAATTCATCTTGTGTTTGTTTTCAGCCCATATTTAACACAAGTTCCATCCTGCAAGGCTGTGTTTGACCCCTTGTTGACAGGCGGCAAGGTCAGCACCTTCACACTTCAGCCTCCATGAGAGCTTCCCAGCACCCTGCAATCTCTCCCTGCACTGCCTGGTGGCACCTTATTGTGCTGGGTAGCTGAGCTGCTCCAGCAACCAGGTGAAATAGTCTTTTCCCATGGATTTTATGGATAGTGATTGGCAACAAAGGAAGCTTTTTGAAAATATTCTAACTTTTCTAAAGAAATGATGTTCTGGACATGATTATTTAGATTTGCAGTCTCTAAGAAAAGCAGTATATTGAGTCATCAGTATTGACTAACATAGTTCCGTTTTACATCTGTAATTGACATTGAGCAATATTTAAACTCTGCTAACTCTGTAACAGGGTGGAGCTGGAGTAAACAGTTTTTCTGTTAGGAACTGCATCCATTCACAGAACATTTTGGGCAGAGTCCTGGCATAGCTGTGCTGTCTGACTGGTGTTACTTTTACACCACGTGTTGTAGTGAGAGGATTAATGTCCTTGGATCCAAGAGAGACTCTTTATTTCATCATTATGGAATATTTTCCAAAAAAAAAAAAATCAGAAAAACTTGAGGGTGTTTGTGCATGTTGACAAACTTACGAATGTATTGAAGTTTTAAATTCTGTGAAGGAACTGCATGTCAATTTTCTTTGTTTCTTTGACTTGGAAAAAACGAACAGCCTTCAACCTCCAGCTTTCTAACTGGTGGTTGTAGTTATTCCTACCTGTACTTATAAATCTTAAAGAGAAATTAATTCTGTTTAGTGAGCTTTACATCAAAATTCACAAACAAGAAGGTAAAGAGAAATTAATTCTGTTTAGTGAGCTTTCCTTCTTGTTTGTGAATTTTGATGTATACATGTGTGTGTGCGTATGTATTACAGAATGGTAGGTGTTGGAAGGGACCTTGGGAGATCATCTAGTCCAGCCTCCTGCTAGAGCAGGGTCACCTAGAGCAGGTTGTACAGGGCTGCGTCCAGGTGGGTTTTGAGTATCTCCAGAGAAAGAGACTCTGCATCCTCTCTGGCCAGCCTTTTCCAGCGCTCTGCCACCCTCACAGTAAAGAAGTTTTTCTTCATATTCAGACGGAGCTTCTTATGTTCCAGTTTGTGCCCGTTGTCCCTTGTCCTGTTGCTGGGCGCCACTGAAAAGAGTCTGGCCCCATCCTCTTCACACCTGCCCTTGAGATATTTCTAAGCATTGATGAGGTCCCCTCTCAGTCTTCTCAAGCTAAACAGCCCCAGCTCCCTCAGCCTTTCCCCATGGGAGATGCTCTAGTATCCTTCAACATCTTTGTACCCTCCACTGAACTCTCCCCAGCAGCTCCTCGTCTTTCTTGAACTGCGGAGCCCAGAGCTGGACACAGGACCCCAGACATGACCTCACCAGGGCAGAGTAGAGAGGGAGGAGAACCTCCCTCGACCTGCTGGCCACACTCTTCTTAATGCACCCCAGGGTGCCCTTGGCCTTCCCAGCCGCACGGGAACATTGCTGGCTCGTGGTAAGTTTGTCATCTCCCAGGTCTTTCTCCGCAGAGCTGCTTTCCAGGAGGTCAGCCCCTAACCTGTACCGGTGCACGGGGTTATTCCTCCTCAGGTGCAGGACCCTGCATTTGCCTGTGTTGGACCTCATGAGGTTCCTCTCCGCCCAACACTCCAGCCTGCCCAGGTCCCACTGAATGGCAGCCCAGCCTCCTGGGGTATCAGCCAGTGCTCCTGGTTTCGCGTCATCAGCAAACTTGCTGAGGGGATACGCTGTCCCTTCATCCAGGTCATTGATGAATAAATTGAACAAGACTGGGCCCAGTACTGACTCCTGGGTAACACTACTAGCTACAGGCCTCCAACTGGACTATAAATAAATAAAAAATTTAACAGCCGTAGAAGCATGGATTTATAGTGTACGTCCAACAGGAGATGGATTACATTTTTTCCTTTGAGACTGACCATGCAAGGCTTTTTGCTTCACTTAGGAATTGCACCGGATAAGGTCTCAGCATTGCTACAGTCGAGTTGTTGAGTGGAGTCTGAAGAGTGGTTCTGCTCTCCCTCTGGCACTGGCAGTCGCTCCTCATGTATTACGCAGGTTGAGGACTTAACAGTATCAAATCTAGGAAGAAATGTCAAAGCTGTGTTTCAGAATTAGCTGTTCTTGAGCTGTTTAGCAAATGAGGAGGATTGTTGGCCAGAAATACAGAATCTTTCCACTCTAAATGGGTTATTTTTAACTCTCAGAATTACTTACAAGCATTGAAAACTCTTAGTAAGTACAACAGAAGTTTCTACAACTTTCCACTTCTATTTATTATGGTACTCTTAACTTTCAGTGTTGTGGATTCACGCCTCTGAGATTTATACCAAAGCAGAGAAAATCTGGCCTTTCATCAAGTCCCTAAATTAGATAACCAAACTAAATGATAATCTAAAAATGATTGTGAATGGGAAAACTAGATTTTATATTTTAGGAGCTAAAAGGGAGATCTGGATAGTTTGAAAAACAGTTAAGTTTTAGTGTCTTTCACATTGTTTATCTAAATCTTGTTTGACTTGGTGAAAAAATTTGTTTAATAGATATCTGAATTCTGTGAAGTCCCCTAATTTAGTTCCATATCTAATGGATGGTTGATCAGATTCTGAAATTGTCACTCCCTGCATTTTATTTTCATTTTTTTCAGAAATGTTAGACACCATTACATATTATCATACATAATTTATAACCAGTAATAATACATTTATTGACTGCAGTCAAACTGTAGGTTATCATTTTAAACCAGAGTCTTGAAAGCCTAACCTTACCCACTCTTAAATTTATCGTTTTCCTAATACGTTGATTACTTTTGTTGTTGAAAATGGAACTACAGTATAGAAAATGTTTTGGAGAATTGTGGTTTCTTTTGGCTTGCCTTTGTAATTAGAACAAGCCGTTTAGCATAGAAAAGTGGGTTTATTAGTTGAAGCAATTAAAGCTTTTGAATAACTGCAGAGTTTACCAAGGTTATGAATTTTGATAGCTGCAATTTTTTATTTCTAAAGTATTTGATTGTTTGATTTAAGGGCTCTTGTTTGATTGAAGCCTCTCGGTGATGTAGAAAGCAATGACATTATACTGTTGTAAACTATAAAAGTAGTTTTTATTATCCCTTATTTAAATAAAATTACTCTTAAGCTGGTGCATCAATTAACAGTTTTAAAGGTTTGATTTGGTGGGTGGTGGTGTTGTTTGTGGGGTATTTTTGTTTGTTTTTCACGCAGCCCTAAGGGGTTGACAAGATACTGACATAGCTGAAATAATTAATAATACACAATGTACAAGTATAAATATTGGCTAAAATGCAAGAATTTCCACCTGAGCTTGGTGTCAGCCCTTTGGAAGATCTGCTGTCTGTTTTTCAGTAGTTAGAGATGATCTGTGATCATTCCTTGGGTAAACTTGAAGAGATCATTACTTCTGGTAGTGTTCAAGTTTCCCTTGGTAGTGTTACACTGTAATTGCACTAGAGGAAAGTTGGGAGCTCTTATTTTGGTATTGCAAAACAATTTGATAGTTCCTTTTTCCAGTCGAGCTCTTCTTAGTAGATCAGATAAGGGAACTCTGTCCCTCAGAGAGGCTTCAGTTTTTCCACTGTGCTAGTTGGCCTAATATTAGTCGCTTCTTGTTGGAAGTCTTATTTTTTACTTGCTGTCTCTAGACTGGTAGTTCTCAAATGTTTTTGGTTTGTGGACCTAGGTGTGTTGCAGGAGAGATGCTGACTCTTATAGAAAATATCAACAGTGCTGGTTTTGGTTACATCTGGTGAACCCTCTGGACTGTTCTGCCTTGGAGAATCGCATCTACAACAGTTGCGTTAGCTGCTTTGAAGTAAAATCAGTTGGGAAATCTTCCTTTTGGGAAGCTCTCTTTCTGCTCTGGTATTCCCCCTGTCTCCCCCTCTTTCTCC
>KL256682.1:60888-80500 GCA_000699545.1 Podiceps cristatus | reverse complement strand
CCTCCCCCCCCGCCTTACCCTAAAGTCACAGGCATCCATCAATTCAGCGATAACTAGGTGAAGCTGAGCAGCTTATGGTAGACAGGGGACTCCGTCTCTCCTCCATTATATGAATCATTTATGGCTTCTAGCAAAATTTCTCAAGGAAGGGGGGGAGCACTCTTCTTATTTCCTCAGTTTCCTGTTATTTTATTCTGGATTTTGTTGACAGAGCAATTGCAATGTTATTTGAGAAAAAGAGAAGTAGACTAACAAATATGGAGAAGACAGGAGTATGGGAAGGAGAAGGAAACATCTCGGTGTGAAAACACAACACCTAGCTGGGGAGTGTCTCGGATTATCTTCCGTTTCAGTCCGTGCCGGGGTAGTGTTCATTTAGCATTAAGAAGTATGTCTCAGTTGCACCCCTTCTGAGACGTGGACCGTCTAACTGTCACAGAAAACTTTCATGCCTAGCACTTCTTTTAAAAATGAACTGCATTGAGGCCAGTTTAGCCAACGACCTAAATAATGCTGAGTTTTTCCCTGACTGCTTTCTCTCTCCCTCCAGCCCTTAGGGTACACCTCACTTGCTGCCCTCCTTCAGGTACCTCTGTTGCCTTCCAGTCCCCAGCAAATTAAAGCAGGTCTGTTAAGGCTAGCTACTCCTCCCGGGTCCCTGCACGAGCCTCGTATTCCCCACTTTCAGCTTAATTTCCAGGCATACCTTTGGGATGAGCGTGCTGCAAAGCCAGTGAGGCCGATTCAGATTTCACCCTGGACCCCTGGGTTTTGCACGCCAGTGCGGCCAGTGCTCGATGCACTATGGCTGTGGGGAATCGCCTTGGGCAGGATCCCTGGGCAAGCTACAGGCAAGGGAGCAGTGGGTCCCGCTGAGCTGCGCAGAGGATTTGCACAGAACAGCTACGGGGAAGATGCAAAGTATTCTGTGGTAGTATGTGACCGCACAGACGTCTGGCACAAATCACAGAAACTTCTGTTTAAAGGCTTCAGAAAATTCAGTAAAAGGACAGCTTTTCAACAACCCCAAGTTTCTCTTAATGCGCTTTTTGAAGTCAGCACAAAGACAATAAATGCCTGAAATGTGTAACCAACCCAAAAATCCCAGTGGCTGCCAGTGAAGAAGTCCTGCCCAGGCTTTTGCATGTAACTTCTAGTGCTGTGGCCACACTGCTTTATATAATGGAGCCTGTTACAAGTTAAGATGATAAAGTGGTGTATAAAAGAACTAAAAAGGGCAGAACTAATCCTGAGGGTAGCCGTGGACAGCTAATAGCATGAAAAGAGTTCAGTCAGAATAATGAGCAGCACAGCCTAGCTGAAAAAAGGAGTGCAATAATCTTTTGTTTCAGTGTCATTTCTGCACCCAAAAAAAATGAAATGAAGAGGATTAACTTAATTGATGTGATGCTGAATCTAATAGGGAAATTGGACTGCTGCTTACACATCAAGGTATCTCTCAAGTCACTTGTTCTCATAACTGTTGTGCAGAAGTTACTTGCTTCCTAAAGACTGTAAAAAACATAACTTCTTTTAAGAGTTTATCACAGCTTTTTAACAATAAAGCAGTCAAGACAGCAGAAATTATTTGGGTTTTCTACTTATCGTTCAAGACCTCACTAGCAGTGAGTAGCTCTGTGTACACATAAACTTGGCTTTATTTGAGTTTATGTGGTGTCAGTTTTACCTCCAATGTTTCGTTTGGCACGTAGTGCTTGACAGCGCTAGTGCTGGACTGTAAAGTAGACACATAAAGTTTTGTGGGAAGAAAATGTTCGCTCAGAGATTCCGTTGCTGAATATTGAAAAAACCTAGGAAAGGAATATTTAAGACAAGCCAGTGGGCAATCTTCATTCCTTTCCACTTCCAATATCCTTTCCAACTTCTTTCTTTCCTCATCCCCTTTAACTCCTAAAAAAAAAAAAAAAAATAAATCAATACGTAAAATTAAAAAAAAAAAAATCTTCAATCCCTAAGGTACTTTATCCAAAAATGTCACCAAGGTCTCTTTTAGTGCAGATGGCTAAAGCTGCAAGGCTAATGCTCATGGCCTTTAGTGAACATTAGAGTTGGTCTGATCTTTAATTTTACAGTCATCTTGCCGTCAGTAGCCTGTAGATTTTCTTTGGCAGGCTGCTTGTATTGATAATGAATTGATCACTGCTGGATTGCTCAAGAGCTACATGAGCTTTGTAGACAGCGGGCTTAATCCTCCTCAGATCTACATTCACTTGGCTGCTCCAATTAGCTCTGCTGTGGCTGTGCTGGATGTGCTTGCCATAAAGAAATGAAAGCACCTAAACTAAACAAGATGTTTTTTCAACAACCAAATGTTTTCACTTTTTTTTTTTTTTTTTTCTGTCTAGGACTCAAGGTCTATCCAGGTTTCAAGTAGTCTGAAGTTTGATGTATCCATAATACAGTGTTTGAAGTCACAGACTGACCTGAGGACATACCAAATAGCAAAAAAATAAAAAATAATAATAATAAAAAAGATCCCTGTCCCATCTCTTCTGCAGTTTCTATAGTCCCAGGCACCAGATCGGTAAAATTAATGGATACAGGAAAGCAGAACAGGATGAAGCAGCAAGACACGGGGCTTTACAGTAAGCGACACAGCAGGATGTTGTTGTGGTATTATTGTAGGCATCATGAGACACAAGCAATTTAAGGAGCTTATCCTAATTATCCAAGGTGGCTTCGAATACACTGGTGATTCAAGTTCAGGACAAATGAGGAGAGCATTCACATTAGAGGATATGACCCATATATTCTTAACCCAGCCTACAGTTTTAAGACGATGATAGCATACAGGCTCATTGTTTGGCAAAGTTAGGTGGCTGATTTTTTAGTAATGTAGGTCAGACTAGTAAATATAAATTACTATGAAAACTTGTCAGGTATCAAAATTCATACTGCTCTAAAAGTGCAGCTATCGTTCAAAGTGCGTTCAGAAGTGAACGACAAAGAGAATGCTACATCATACTAGAACAACTTGCTTTTAAATTCTAGGACCAGTGTCACTTTTGCTAAAAACAAAATTTTGTGTTTCATTCTTCTCTCACACTCTGTGTGTTGGTCGTGGAGTTTTCAATGACTAGCCGATTTTTACATCATTGAGATCAACTGGTAAGATAAAGATCAAAATCCTGCAGGATCTTCTAACACTATAGAAGATTTGGAGCATTTCTTTTATTTCACAGAACAGGATCTAGAGCTTGGAACATCTGAGAACTAGTGTAACATCAATGTACAAACAGTAACAGCTCAGGAGACAGGTAGCTGAATCTGCTGTTCTTCAGCTTTAAAAGTACATATTTAAAACTACGCAGTAGTTAATTTAATGTGACAAGTGGTGGTGGTCTACATGAAACGAGTTTTTGATGCCTGCCTAGTCCCTGGTAAAAAATTGCCAGCACTGAACTGATTATGACTTTAGTGATAACTTCTCCTCTTAGGTATCTGCTGTAACAGGCTCAAGGGCTAAGACTGATTCTGCTAAACAGAATCACACGTGCCCACATTACCATTGATAGTCCCATTGAAATTTTACTCACAGGTTAAAATTAGGATCCAGCATCACATTCCCACAGCATCTCTTGTTATTTCAGTATTGAAATGCTTGTCATGGCAACACTCATCACAGCACTGGTGGTGCTTTGAGGGCCTACCTGCTCCCCAGGGAGAGGACTTGGTCCTTCAGAGCTTTCATTCTGCCATCTCCCAGAGCACTACATCTCCACTGGAAAAAAAAAAAAAAGAAAAAAAAAAAAATGAGTGAGGAAACAAAACATAAACATTTATTAGCACTTGAAGTTATGTGATTGCTGCAACACAAAGACAGGAAGAAACGGCCATCACCTGCTATTTCAAGGCTCCTATTAAAATTTCAAATTACAGTTCTTCAATGTTCTTTAGGTGGACACCTTTAACTTTCAGTCATGTTCCTGACTACCCTTTAGCAGCACTTTAGCTTTTAGGATGAGCTAAGCAAAGTAGAATTTGTTTCATTGTTGTTATTAATATTGTTGATTGGCATTTGAAGGACAATTTTCCTCTGGGAACAGCCTGGAAGGTTTTGCTGCAGTAACATATGTTCGGGGTGGCAGGGGGAAGGTATTTGCTATGGATTATATGATGGGAGAATGCTAGACAGTAAAAGAGCTATGCCAGAAGCAGTGAAAACTTTAAATGATGGAAACAAACAGAATATTTAAGCAAGTATCACTTTGGTGAGGTTTGAGACAACTCAAAATTGTATTGGGAAATTGGATGCCTGAAGTGTTTGGTATTGGATACTTGGGATGTTTGGTATTGGGAGCCTCTTATAGGGTTAGTTAGAAATATTAATTTTCTTCAGAAGTATTTTTTGGGGGGAAGGTAAAAGAGAGCTATTGAAACAATTCACTCTCCAACTGCAAAAGGAAAGACACAAAGGTCAAGATTAAAAAAACCCAAACTGGTCTCTTCAGTCTTCCTTATCCTGTGATTATGTTCTATTTTTCCCTCTAAGACAGATGGCAGCTGACTTATATGGAAATGGGGATTTTTTTCCTACTTATATCGAAATAGGATTTTTAAAATTATTATTATTGCAACCACTGAAACAAATCAAAGAGTTCCCTTAGGAAGCCAGAGAAGTTCTCTGGTGCCATAGCTCATCTAAAGAATTTCCCTTGCTGATGGAGGCCAGTTGAAAGCCATGAGGATGTAAAAATGCCTGCTCTGCACCAGACCTAAGGTCCCTCTTGCCCACTCTCCTGCCTCCAACATTGTCTGGGGGCAGACATGCAGAAAAAAAGAGCACGTCAAGTGGGAGCTGACATTTCCCCAGTACACTCATCCTGCCTCCAGTGCAGAAGTCACTGGGATTTCCTGAGCCAGACATGATCTATTTTCTTTTAATAATCATTAGTGGATTTTTCTTTTACATGGCAGTTTCACATTGAAATCAAAACCAATGAGGTAAAGTCTGAGTATTTCCTGTGTATTCTCCATACCCCAGAACTGTCCCAATTTACATATACACACCCTAACCGCTGAGGCCAGACCCATTCTGCCAGTATAAGGGTGTGTGCATTACTTCTTTATGGGAATGGTAGGATTCTGTGCCATTATAAAAGCAGTTTAACCCATCTAGAAATCTCCACATCAGATGCTATGGAAATACCTCTAAAAAAATTACAGCTATAAATATAATAAATATATAAATGCAAAGCTGCATTTAAATGAGCCATATAGGTCTTAGTTAATGGAAAACTCATTGAATTAGATCAGAATAGGATAGTTCAGTTGGAAGGAACCTACAATGATCACCTAGTCCAACTGTGTTAGCAAATAATACTTAAGCAATTTCCAAAAGCCTTAGCTTAAACCCAATGCTACTCTCCCAAGGAATAACAACACCGAGAATTAAATAGTGAAAGAAATTAAATCAGAAATAACTCAAAATTCTTTTATGTCACTTAGCCTATGCCATTCTTTCCTTAGAAAATATGTGGGCTTTAAGACCCATTTACCCTTTGAACATTTAATTTTTCATTTTATTGAAGGAAATATTATTCCAAACAGAAATGTTTGATAACTAACAGTGCCCCTTTCATAGTATATGTCATCTTTTGTTACCTGTCATCAAAATAGGTCATTATTTTTAAAAACACTGCTAAGATTTTATTACCCTGTAGTAAGACTATATGTTCTCTGTAGGGTATGCCAGCACTCAGAAGTACATTACAGCTACTCTAGTCAGAAAATTAATCAAATAAATAAATTAAAATAACATTTCCAGTGCATACTGAGGTAAATCAGCCTGGCACTCAGAGAGAGAAAGAGGAGCAGATATTTCAATGGTGCTCGTATGCCAATCCAAACCCTACAGCACACACAAAAAACTGGCCATCTTAAACAAGTACCTGCTGAAGGCGACTTTGGCACATTAAGTACCAAATACCTGTGGCTATGAACTTTCAGATTCTCAACATCTGGGGAGATATTTATCTTGTTAAATAAAACAGGCACCTGCCCCCTTAATTATCAGCTATAATTGACAACCTCACCATCTCAGAGCACTTTTTTTTCTGCCCATACCTCATTGCTGAAAGTAATTAGACAATAATTAATGGTGCTTTAAGTGCATGATATCTCAGGAAAGACTCCAAGCTTAAATAAGACCAATGGGTGTTTTGGTCACCTATCATGTGGTCATCACTAGTTGGGAATTTTCTGATGAAAACCACTTTTTATGCATTTATATATCAGTTTCAGTTAACTTCTGTCAAAATACAGCCAAAGCCTCCCTCCTTTGAAGAAATTCTCTGATTCCCTCCCAGCTCACCTAGCAGGAAGCCGTCATACTCCCAGGATCTACAACTCCAGACCCAGCCATGGGATGGTTCCCCTTATCTCATAACAACCTTCTCCATGGGGCACCTACAATATTTGGGTTCCAGACTCCACAACATGGTAGATGAAAAGCTCTCGAGAAAGGTCGTTTGCGCTGGAGTTTTTGTTGTCCCTCATTGTTCAAGACTTCTCATAGAAAGGTGATAACCTTCATGGAGGCAGGAGAGTCAGTCTTCTGTACAGGTGATGTCCAAGCCATTGGACAAGGAATTTGGTACCTCACCTGGAAAATAGTGTCTTCTTCTTCTGGTCACCCATATTCAAGAAAGATGAACTCAGAACAGTAAGGAAGGAAGGGAACTATTTAAAGACCTTGTTGGCAAGAGAACAAATTGGATGAAAATGATCATTAACGGCACCATCAAAACGAGGTGCTAGAATAGTCTTTTAGCAAGAATAATAAAGAAAAGAAATTTAACTGGTTCTATGGGACTTGGTTCAGTTAGTTTCTGAAAGGAAATATATGGAGTAGTTGCCAATGAAAATAGGATACTGGACTTGAGGATCTTCCAGTCCCATGCTCCTAATTGCATTTTAGAATTTCCAAACAAAATGTTTACATTATTCTGAAGGGCTGAGGTTTTGGCAGGCTCAGCCTTTTTATGTCCACTTTCAAAATAAATTTCAGTCATATACATGCGTATCTATCTATCTATCTACCTACCTACCTGAGATTTCACATTCATCAGTGTTTTGACAGGTTACACTTCAACCTGGCTAATAAGTTAGATGAAAAAGGAGCTAAGGAAAGGACCACAGTGCCCGACACAACCTCCTCCAGGCTTCAAAACTACTGATGTAGTTGGGAAAACTGCCAAGTTTTCAGGACAAATTTTTCTTTGGGTCTGAAACAAAAAAGTGACTTATTTGAAACTAAGTCAAGTTGGCAAAAATCACTTAAATTTAGGCTATTCCTCTTATTCAGAAAAATGGAGAGAAAAGGGAAATAACACTTATGAGGCAGAGGAGAAACTTACCAGGTGAAAAAGTTGGTAGTGTCTGTAGGATGGGAGAGTGGGAGAAGCACAGCTGAGCAGGCAGTGGAGTATGAGACAAGGTTATTACAGGGTGATATGTGCCACCTGGCCAAGGTGAAGCACGAGTTTCTCCTTTGATGAAGGCCATGTCATGGGCAGTATTAAGCTAAGAAACAGGGCAACATGATACCTTGATGCTGGAATTTGGCAATCTCACAAAAACCCTTGTATTTTCTTACACTGTTAGCTGCAGTCTCTCATCCCCCAACCTGAAAATTAAAATGGAGAAAACTATTTCACCCAATTTCTACAATCTTCTATCCATCCCTATATATAGACTTAATGAATTTAACACTGAGCAGGTATTCTGATCTCTTACTGGGTCATCACTTTATTCCCAGCTTCCTATTCTGTGCCATTCTCCTAAAAGCAACACAGCAAAATAAATAACAGGAATTTTCGCCATCGTGTCCAGTTCTCAAGTGCCCCATCTCCGTTGCGAGAGTGGTGTAGGACAGACTATATCCTCTCTAAAGTCTCTTTGCTGGATAATGTGATCACTTTTTTACTCTTCCTTTTCTCTTTCTGAATATAGCACAGAGCAGCATCATTAGGATTGAATTACACAGCTCTCAGATAGCAAACCCAGAGGAATACTGTTTAAATGACAGAAATTACTGTACATTACCACTTATGCAGATTAGTGCAAAGCTTGTCTCATGATGTGTGTCCTTCAGCTTCAAGGGAGCCTGTTTCAGTCCCTTCTCACTTGTGTTAGTATAAATCTAGACTAATTTCATGAAAGTCAATACATCATATCTGAATACATGTCTGCAGCAGGGAAATCTCTGCTCAGGGTTACTACTTCATTAATTTCTGATTCTTTACAGCTGTTGAACTGCTGGTTAACTTACCAAAACATTGCATATCTAGAAGTTCAGGCATTAAAACGACACTAACTACATCAAAAGCAAAGAAGAAATGAACTGGAAATCCATGAATTAATCCTTTCCGACAGTCACGGGAAATTATAGCATGGCTAAGACATGAAAAACTAATTTCCACTGCTCTTTTGTTAAGATGATTCATTTCTCCACTATCATGCTTTACTTCTGTCAAAACCACTTGCAAAGAAAAACTCCATTTTGCAGCCATTTAAAATGTTGAAACCTTGGATGTGCAGGAATGAGCAGTCATATGACTTTAAATTTGTGCCTTTGAATGTTCACAAAATAGATGCATTTGTTGTATTTTAATTCTGGTAGCAAGACAACTGAGGCCAGAGGACTGTAAGATCTACTTTGCATTTTTAGTAACTCCCATGACACTCTCCTTAGTCATTCTGGGACTCAATTATCTAGTGTGTTATGGGCACTCAAAATTTTAATCAAATCAAAACATCTTACCTAGGACTACTCAGGTCAGTATCCATGCCACTAGACCCAAAAGGTGTGGGGAAAAGTCACTTACCCCTTTCTTATGGAGTATTTCACTACTAACTGAAAAAGGACTAGCAGAGGAGCTCCTGTTACATTTAGTCCTAAGAGCAGGCCAATGGCCAGCATAGGAAGCCAAAATGCCAGACCAACTCCAGTCCTACACATGAGCCAGGCTGAGCCGCATGCTGACAAATGAGCGTTTTTCCCATGGTAAAAGGACATCTTCCTTTTCTTGATTTTTGATCTTGTTTCATAGAATCACAGAACGTCCTGAGTTGGAAGGGACCCACAAGGATCATCGAGTCCCACTCCTGTCCCTTCACAGGACATCCCCAAGATTCACACCAGGTGTCTGAGGGCATTGTCCAAACGTTTCTTGAATATTGTCAGGCTTGGCGCCGTGACTGCTTCCCTGGGGAGCCTGTTCCAGTGCTCCACCCCCCTCTGGGGGAAGAACCTCTTGCTAATATCCAACCTAAACCTCCCCTGGCACATCTTCCTGCCATTCCCCCTGGTCCTGTCATTGGTCATCAGAAAGAAGAAATCAGCACCTGCTCCTCCTCCTCCCTTTACCCTCCCCACTGTGGAAGCTGCAGACCGTGGTGAGGTCTCCCCTCAGTTGATCTAGTTCTTCCCTTCTTGGTGAAACTGGAAGAAACAAATTGCAAAAGGTTTTGGGTTTGTTTTCTAAAACAAAGCCACTTTGTCCCAGAAGTCCTAAGAGGTTTTTAAAAGCCACTTAAGGTGAAGGCAACAGCTAAAATCCCGCGGTGCAAGGACTACTGTTCTGCTCACTACGAAGGAAAAAGGCGACTGAGCCCCAGAGAGGGCACTGTTTGCTCATCGATCCTCCATCCCCGCCAGCGGAAAGCCAACGCCGCTTCCGCACACAGGCGCTCGCACGGTAACCAAAAGCTATCAGTACTTCTAAAAGCTGCTGGTTATTATTGTAGCTGCTTCTGCGCTAAAGCTTCCACTAATCTCCAAAAGCAAACTGTGCATTGCATTCCTCTCTGCAGCAGCATCTTCCTACCACTTTTGCCAAAAAAATTTTTTCTTTCCCCTGAGGAAAGATTTCCTGACCGAGAACGTTTGTTTTTACTTTGACAAATGCTGCCTACATAGAATCATAGAATGTTTTGGGTTGGAAGGGACCCCCAGAGCCCATCTAGTCCAACCCCCCTGCAGTGAGCAGGGACACCATTACCCAGATCAGGTTGCTCACAGCCCTGTCCAACCTGGTCTGGAATGTTTCCAGGGACGGGGCCTCCACTGCCTCTCTGGACAACCCATTCCAGTGTTTCACCACCCTCATTGTGAAGAATTTCTTCCTTATATCCAGCCTAAACCTACCCTGTTTCAGTTTAAAACCATTGTCCCTTGTCCTGTCACAGCTGTCCCTACTAAAAAGATTCTCCCCATCTTTCCTATAGGCCCCCTTTAAGTACTGAAAGGCTGCAATCAGGTCTCCCTGCAGCCTTCTCTTCTCCAGGCTGAACAACCCCAACGCTCTCAGCGTGTCCTCATAGGAGAGGTGCTCCAGCCCTCAGATCATTTTGTAGCTCTCCTCTGGACCACCCGCTCCAACAGTTCTATGTCCTTCTTGTGTTGAGGACATGCCAGGACCCACATCTCCTTGGAGCTCTCCTAACACCTTTGGCTTTGTGGCACATAAAGCCATGGTCTTCCACCAGCAAAAATGTGCTCCGAGTCATAGGTCAGGTCCTAACTCTGCCCGGCCTGTCCTTAGATATTTAGCCAACAGCCTAACACAGAGGAAATAGACTGTTTGTGTATGGCTGAAGAACATTTAAACACTCACACAGAGGGTCTCCACAAAATGCAGAGAACGGAGCCGAAGATGAGGAAAGGGAGAGCCTGAAATTTCAGGTGCGTTTTTTCAGTTTTGTTTTAGAATGAAGGTTCAAGGTCAATTCTTATTTTACCACAGAGGTTTCACCCATCCTCAAAATGATGAGAAAACTTTGACGGGACCTAATACCTAATGGGTATTAGGAGTACAAAAGGTACGCCGCAACCATAGAAATCAATCAGCTTTTGGTACTGCTTCTATCCAGCTTCTACTCCCTTTGACAAAGTAAGCATGAAGATGTATGGAGTTGAAGAAAATCCTTCAAATATATTATTTAGCTGCTCATGGAATATGAATCCCTGCCGAAAAAATACATAAGGCTGAATAATTTGACTTTCATCCAAATTGATACAGATTGCAAAAGAAGTTACACAGGCTGACACTAATCACAGGGCAGTATCACCACCACGTAGGGTTTTATTTGATGTTGATAGAGCAATACTGTTAACATATAAATAATTCCCTCTGCTATTATTTTATTTCCATGATTTTACAATACTGTAGTCAACCTAGTTATACTCCCAGTCTCCAAATACCTTGATTTTATACACATCATAGAATTAAAAGATGTCCATTATCCACACGCAGATAAACACATGCAGATAAACACATGCACATACCTTTTAATTCAAATGTACATGAGAAAATGTCTGACCTGATTAATGGAAAAATACTTGAGCTGAACAAGGACAATAAGTGACAAAATAATATTATTAGGATAACTTTGCAGCCACTTTTTATTCCAAAAAGTCTTATTTTTGTAAACCTGACATTTCCAAAACAGTGCAAGTGAATTAGAATACAGGTGAACAAGAGCTTCTAAATACAGGTGACATCAATAAGAGTGAACACATTCTTCCAACAAGTTCACAAAAAGAAACATACAATTTTACAATACATAGAGGTGACATTCTAAGAAAAAGGAGTGACAAAGGTGTGGGTACCCTACCGCGTATGCAAACCATGCTCCAAAAGCAATTATAGTCTTCCTGCCAGTTTAATCAACGTACACTAAATGAACCAAATCCTACTTTCATTTATATCCAAGAAACCCCAGCACACGGATGAACTTGGACAAAGGTAGAAATTAGTTCCATGACTCCCTTAATCCTTCAGTGAAAGCAATGTTATATATTCCCATGCCACACGGATACTATGCTTGAAACTTGTGCAAGACTCCGAAACATGCCCGTAAACAGAAGACATTCAAGAAAGTCAATACTAAATATTACCATACACAATCTTTGCGCAACTGTTGCTTTCAGCAAGCCAAGTTCCTTGCACATCACTGACTTGTGAAGGGCCCTTCCCGTTTGTGGATCAAGGCAGAGAGGGTTGTCCTCACTGGTATGCTCGGCATTGTAAAAGCCTTTACCATTTTGAGATGAAAGGATTGCTGGAGTGGTTTACAGGCTTGGGGTTCATATCAAGCATGGTTTCTCTCTCAGATAATCCAAGCGATTTGTGAGGTGACCTCAATTCAGAGGCTGCTCCAGTATTTTCTACGGTTTGCTGACTTTCTCATTGCAATGGAGCAAACTAAAAACTAGGTTTAATCAAAAAAAGAAGTGTTATTATTTTTGTTAGCTACAGTAGCTAACAGTAAATAGCCAAGTACCAGAGCATACTAGTGACAGCTTCAGAGTACACTAGCCCTGCTGTTCCTTGGGTTGAACTGATTGAAATTCACTTCCAAGAGCAGCCCCTTGGTTTTCAAATGAAATGGTCACAAAATATGCTGTGAAAAGTGGCAAATGCTGTCAGCTCTTGGGAAGTGAAATTCATCCCTGAGCTGTGGGCCACCAAAATTCTGAAATGATTGTAATCTTCTTGAATTCAAGTTGGAAATGGGGTTGCAACAGCATGTCATCTGCATTATGTGAATTTTTCCTTAATTTTCCCATTGTTCCCCACCCCGCCGCAATTTCTTCCTGATCATATTTTTCTGAGAGTGTTTTCTTCCCACCTCAAAAAGCAACTTCAAGGGTACTACCTGTAAGAAGACACCCTGCGCATTGCAAGCTTCAGGGCTTGAAGAAAAGATCTCTCAGTTGCCAGATAATGCACTTGAAAACATTACCACCCTACTTCTAAGCTTCCACTTGCATAGCTTAGAGCCAGGACAAAGTGAGCCCACTTCAAAAAAATGCAACGCCAATTCACCAATTCAGCAAACCTTTCAATGAAGTCGTCCAAGACAATGGATGACTTTGTCCCAAAATGGGTTACCTGGAGGGAACCGGTGCAATGACTTCCCACAGCTCTGCTGTGCAAGCCTTACAGCAAAAGGAACAAAAAGCAGCTGACAGATGGGAACTTCCAGAGCCCTAGAAGCAATTTCCAAAGTAACCATGTCTCTAGATTTTGATACAATTACCTTTATTAAGATTTCTTAATTTTTAAAAAAAAACCCTAGCAGATCTATAGCACAGCTATTTTCTACACATTCTTGAAGTATATTAAGTTTCCATAAGATTTTTGGGTTAGAAACTGATTGCAACCAACTGATATTTGTGGCTTTTTTGTTTTGTTTTGTTTGGCTGGCTTGGTTGATTTTTAAACCAAGCAAGGTGCATCT
Source organism: Podiceps cristatus (assembly GCA_000699545.1). Taxonomy (NCBI): domain Eukaryota; kingdom Metazoa; phylum Chordata; class Aves; order Podicipediformes; family Podicipedidae; genus Podiceps; species Podiceps cristatus. The sequence goes on along the minus strand of KL256682.1, from coordinate 67,231 downwards.
ACAGGATTTTAATACTAAGTACTGGTATGTTTCATTGTCAAATCTGACTATATTAACTGGAACCAAGCAAAAGCCACAATGGAATTTGACCAAAAAAAAGAAAAAAATTATGAAGAGTATACATATAAAACCAAACTCATCTGTGACAACAGAACTATGGAGTACCTAACAGTGATGATACTAAGAATTTATAGATTATTTCAAGGATATGTCACTAATCTGGCCAACAACTAGATTTTCACTGAGTGACAATTTATGCTGGATCAATAGTAGACAATTCAAGTCAGAGATCAAAAAAGTCCAGTGTGGGCTCTATCAAATAGGATTTAGTTTTGTTTTTTATGTTAACCAAATAAGAAAATATTTTTTTGCCTTGAGCCAAAAAAAACCCAAATTGTCTAACACTATGAAATGTTAAATGCATATTTTACGGTTTTAAATCATCATATACTTTAAAAAGATGTTTCAAAGGCAAAACTAATCTTGATTTTTAAAATACTGAAATGAAGCATTTTCGACAGACCTGAAAGTGAATTTTTGTTTAAAAAGTGGAAATGAGGCATTTCAACTTTTCAATTTCTTCATTTCTTTGGATGAAAATTTTAAAATTCAGTTAAATTCACAAATAGTTTCACTGTCCCCTGAATTATTGTTTTCAGCAAATTTACTTTTTAGTAATTGGGGGGGATGGGACCCTAGGTTTTAGAGAGTGCAGATACTGACAATTCTTACAGCTAAATAAATGGACTTCTTTCAGCGAGTATTTTAATCAACTTCCTATTCAATTCATAGTTGTGAATCAATCTCATGCCCAACTTCTTCTATCTGCCAGTCTTAGGTGTTTTCCAATAACAGAAAAAATAGATACATTAGGTTTAAATACTAGCAAAACGGATTTCAAAAATATCATACTGTGAGGAATTCAATAGCATCTAATACAACAGTGCAGTCAAAGGCCATCAGCCTTTTGGTTTTGCACCCTGATGAAAAATCTGCAGTCCACTACGTGTGGTTATAACAGGATTTTGCCTCAGCAGTTTTATTCAGATTCTGGCTTAAATGATTGTTATCCGAAATCTGTCAAATCACCAACGATTGTTTTAAGAAAGATAACTGAATAGACTAATAGCTTTTCATGTCAAATGTTGAATCAATACACTTCATTTACTTAAAAACCATCTTCTGCCTAATGGGTGCAGATAGTTAAGTTAATAAATATTGATCAATACTGTAGTAATAGCAGGCACTTAATGCCAGTGGGGGAGGAAAAGCAAACAGGAATATGGACGCGCTTAATTTTTCAAAATTCGAAGCTATAATGAATTTGGCAAGGAAAAGCAAGAATAAGGCTTGTTCTCAAGCAGATTTCTTGCAAGTTCTTTGCATTTCAAGTTTCCAAACTTCCAGCAGTTATTTTACCTTACCCTTATGAAAGGAGACATCCTGCAACCACTCATTTCTGTTTCTCCTTCACCTTCTACCACAGAGCTTGACCCTTCTTTCCCTTACATGGACTTTACTCCAAGATGACATTTACTTCTTATTTACACAAGGTGCAAAGTACAAGTAGAATCTAAACCCAAGTCTTACAGAGTTCCACCATTTCTATTCATAAATCTAAGAGCTTTTTAAAGAAACATGGTTAAATTAATTACAACTAAGTTTCTTCTAATTCTAATTTGTTAAGGAAGGAACTTAGTGGCAATCTGAGATCCATTAATGTCTGCACCTTGACTAAACTTCCTTCTTAATGCTTGAGGAAGGATGACATTCAGCACTAGGAACACCCAGATAGGGAATCTCAAGATCCAAAGATCCAAACATTTTAACCCTTGCATCTACTTATCTCTCTTAAAATTATCACATAAACAAACTCATGACTTGTGTATAAAACTCACAAGGCAGGCATAATGCTCATGGTTTGTAGCAATTTGTCACTTGCTTTGATAGCAACAGATCACAATCATTAACAGTAGATTAAAAACTATCCTTCTTAACATTAATATGGCTCCATTTCTTCTTTTTTCTTTAAAAAAAAATCCATGGAATTTGTCAATGACATAGTGGTTGGCCCAATTATATCTTTCTGGTATCTCAATTGCTCAGTCCTAGACCATTATCAAAGTACTAGAGATTGCAAGAGAAAACTTCCCAAAGGAAAACATTCTGTGATGCTTTCTTCAGTGAGCCAAAGCAAGCTACAAGTCTTGCTACATGTCACTGAGGAAGTGTTTTTGTCCTCTTCTATTCAGGTCAGTAAAGGATAGACTCAGATACAGACATCACAGCTGTGTAATACTTTAGGCTTTTTAGTTCATAAATCAAACACCAAATTCAACTCAAAAAAAAAAAAAAAAAAAAAAGAGATAGTGAAAAGACTTTGGCTTATTGCCATTAAATGGTCTACATACAACATTACCAAGCCTTGTGAATTAAGCATATGAGGATTTCAGCTACTTTTATCTGCAAATCTCTCCTTTCTCTCTTGCATTGAAGTTCAAAAGTACAATAGGATTTATATATACATATATGTATTTCCAAGGATTTAGCCAGATATCAGTGCTTGAGTGAACTATATAGCTATTCAATAGAAACTATAAAACATTGATACAAATATAAAGACATAATCAATATAAAAAGCTTATATTTATAAAAAATATTCTTAGGTAACAGTCTTCCCCTGAGGGTATACCACATAGTTGGATTCATAAATATTGCTCTGCACTGCAGCTTGGTTACCAAAGTCCAAAGTTCAGCTCTTAAATGAAGTGTAAATCGCTCCAGTCACCTGACATGGCCGCAGTGGTTGCCTCAGGATATGTTCCGTAGCTTGTTGGAGTGATAAAGACACAGCATCAATGGGGTCTCCGAAAAATCTGGAGAAGATTCCTTCTTCCACATATGGAAGATACGAGAGCAGGACCTACAGGCTAGCAAGCACGTGTCACATGACTGGGCATTATTTTCCTTGGGCAGTTCACTGATTTTTCTGGACCCAGTCCCAACTATCTTCATTCTCCTTTCTGCTCTTTTCAGCCTCAATAATTTCTTTGTACCTCCGTCGGAAGAAGCCCATCTGCAAATCAAGAAGAGATGACAGTTGTAAGTAACAGTATCATTAAATTGAAACATACTTTGTCAGAAAACAGTGTCAGAAAAAAATAGCACAGGTGTTAGTATCTAATATCTCCTAGTGCGAATCTGGAATCAAAGCTCCTTGTTTATACCAGTATAAATGAGATCAAAACAGGTACCAAACCTTCATGAGGACTCTGCTCCTTGTAGATGAACTACTCCGAGGGAAAAGTCCTCTTATATGAAACATGATTTAAAGAAAAATGCACATAAAGTATTTCTACTAAACACAGACCAGAAGGGGCAAATACAGGTTTATTGGTTTCAGATAAAGACTAATGCCAAATTTGGGTCTGAACCTAAAGCCAGGCTAGTACTTGGGCCTTGAGTAAATGCTGCCATGGTTTTGTGAACTGTGCGCTCAGTGTCCACAACTGCACAAGCCAACAGAGATCAGAGGAATACAATACGGCCACTTCCCAGCATCCAAATTCCAACTATCGGCCTTTTTTTGTAAGAAACCCTCTTCCAGAAAAGCCAGCACGGTCTATTGTTTATCACAGGTGCTTCACTGCCATTCTGAAGAGCTCTGCTGCCATTTCGACGTACCTGTCTCCAGAAGTATCAGCCGACTGCTGTGCAGCCACAGGTACATCTCTTCCTGCCAGTAATGACTCTAAGTTTAGGTCTCAAATTTTCTATTTAAGGATCATTTACGCTAAGATGCTTTGGAGGAAACCGATAGCTTCAGACTTTTCTTTTTGCTAAATGATTTCCCTTGTCCCATTACTACCAGTTGTGTAATCTGCAGCTCAGAAGGTAAAGCATACAAGCCCGATCCTACAAAACGCAGAGCATCAACAATAACTCTTCCACAAGCTTTCAAGATGCTGCAAGGCCAATAATCACTTTTGCATATCTTCCTGTTTCCTAAACCCTTGTATTTGGTTAAAGAAATGCAAGAGGTTTCCATTTCAGATTGGATAAAAACCTCTCATATCTCTGTTTTTTTTAAGTCTTTCATATAAACAAAAATTATTTTAATAACACACTTTGGTAAGCATTCAAGAATAACTCCTCAAACTTAGCAGTGCACTATCGAGACCATTGAATCTATATTTTGCTCATCATAATTAAACATTTATGTTTAAAACCTGGTTTCTTACTCCTGCTGGGTAAAACACAATGCTTTACTCTTCCTTTATCAACCCGTTATTGCCATCCTTTATTCCCAAATTGGCTATATGTAGGAATATTTTGTGCTGGGTTGTCACTAGTAAGTTTCTGTTAAGTTGGGCTTTTTTGCTTCAGTTCTTTAGCAACTTTAATTTTCTTCAAGTATATTTTGACTTACACGGGTCTGAAAGGCAGCCTGTTCAAACTGCTGAGGGTGCTTGTCCAGCAGAGCTTCCTAAAGCCCAGGTCCTTGCCAGTGCCCTTAACTACCTTCTGAATTCACAGCAACATGGGACCAGACAGACGCCATCCTCTCACCACCCCTTACCCTCGCCGCTTGGCTTCCATGCCACAGACACAGAAGCTGCCGCGTGGTTTAATGAGGCCCCTTTTTGGATAACCATGGACCACAGCCCTGGGCCATGCTATTAATCTAGAGATAGGTGTACCCTGCTCAGTGCATAAATGTACATTACAAGCACACCTAAAACCACTTTATAAATACACAATAGGCAGACAGACACATAAATGCCTACAATCTCAATTTTACAGAGGTCTCATGACCTTTCAGTGGCCCCCAAGAATAACTGGAATTAGACCTTAAAAGTCATTTGTTCATAGTCTTCTGCACAAGCTATGGATGTGGTCTCTCTCCCATCTATCACAAGCAAAGCTTTATCTGCTGCTCAATCCATGCAAATGCACGGATAATGGTGGTTCTGTTCTGAAAAACCACCTCACAAAAGGGACACTGTAGAGTTTTGGAGGGCCATGTCTCCCTCACTTCCTAGCATCTTTCAGAACAGTGTATGCAAGGATTCAGAAAAAGAGAATTAAAGAAGAGTTTCTCTAGTTCCTTATTCTTCAAACTTGCTCTAGAAGTCAGATCAAATTCTTTCTTTAGCAGAAAAAAGTGCTATTAATTTTTGTACTTGTACCTACTATTAATTTTTGTACTTGTACCTACAAGCTATAGCAGTGCAAACGATGTATTTTGAAGAGACGTCTTAAAGATTGGATCATCGTAAAATCCCAGTGAAATTTCACCATTGATGTCAACATACTTCTGCTCAATGGAGACTTGAAGCTAATAGCAAAAGTTTCCCCAGATTTTCACAGTCTAAAATTGAGGTGAATTATTTTATTGATAATGGAAAAAAAAACCCAACAAACCTGTGTAAGAACCTACTACTCCCCCATTGTTCTGCCCCAGCAAGATTAATAGTAGGTACTTATTTTAGTCACAGGAATCTGCAGATACTCCTTACATATGCTCAGGGAGCAGATGTGTTGAAGAAGTGGGTACCATTTTTGTATTATTGGTTTTTATAACAGACCTACATATTCTGCACATTAGAAAAAAAAAATTGCCATAGGACTTAGTTTCCTAAGATTAACAAGAGAAGTTCAATTTGTAGCTTTTAAAAACAGGTTTTAAACCCTTAAGGTTTCCATCCTTCATGCAACCACATCCTTGGTACAATAAAATCCTCTCTTGAAGTTATAATCAAAATTATAGAAAGGCTTTTTAATTTCCTCTAGGGCCAAACAAACAAAAGTTTTTTCTCTTTCCCACTGTTATTTTAATAAAAATTGCCTGTTTGTGAACATCTGCTTCAAGAATTATCTTTAAAAGTTGGTAACGATAGTTTCGGTATTTTAGTATTTTGTTACTGGATACAGAATGCTTTTGTATAGCTTTCCAGTAGGGCAAAAAAAGAGAGTTGAAGACCTTGATAAGTATTAATGAAGCATGAAATCCTACATCTAGTGGTGATTCCCCAGGCCCCCTCTGGAGTCCTGTGTCCAGCTCTGAGCTCCCCAGTTCAAGAGAGACAGGGAGCCACTGAAGAGAGTCCAGCGTAGGGCTACAAAGATGGTGAGGGGACTGGAGCATCTCCTCTGGGGAAAGGCTGAGGGAGCTGGGGCTGTTCAGCCTGGAGGAGAGAAGAATGAGAAGGGGACCTTATCAATGCTTATAAATATCTCAAGGGTGGGTGTCAAGTGGATGGGGCCAGACACTTTTCAGTGGTGTCCAGCAACAAGACAAGGGGCAACGGGCACAAACTGGAACACAGGAAGTTCCATATAA
>KL256682.1:48487-60850 GCA_000699545.1 Podiceps cristatus | reverse complement strand
AGGCTGTGGGGTCTCCTTCTCTGGAGATATTCAAACCCCGCCTGGACACGTTCCTGTGCAGCCTGCTCTAGGGGATCCTGCTCTAGCAGGGGGGTTTGACCAGATGATCTCTGCAGGTCCCTTCCAACCCCTGCCATTCTGTGATTCTATGTTTCCACTATGAAGCTATGTATGTTTACTTGCTGTAAATGATGCAGATAATCCAAAATTATGTAGAGGACTTAAGTGCAAGCAAAAAACGAAACTGGACTTTAAGGTTTTTGTTTGTTTGTTTGTTTGTTTGTTTTTTTAAAAATAGTGGTCAGGGATTAGACATATTTCCCAACCCTGAAAGGCAAGGATGTGCTTTGTTAGGGGATACTGTTCCTTAGTGTTAACACCGTATATTTCCACTCAATGTGACAGGGTCCCTATTATAAATGGAAAGTTGTTGGGGTTTTTTTTGGTAAAGGCTGTGAAGAAAGCACAACATAGTCATTGCCTCATGAGAGACCACAGAGCCCACATTTCCATCTCTTTACAATAAGATGATTTCATTTAAAATGACAGCAATATTAACCCATATGGCGAAGGCTGATAAGTGCCTGTGGCAAGCTGGAGAGAACAAGTGAGCTTAATGTATAATGAGGAGATACAGGGGTAATAAGAAGGAGGACACGTGGGCCAAAGCAGGAGAATTGGTGTAACGTGGGGCCGAGTATATACTGACTCTTTTGTCACTGGGACAGAAGAGACACCAGAAGACCTACAGCCTTCAATCTCTCTTCTCTGGCTAATGCAAAGCCCTTACGAGAACTCAGAAAACCCATTGAGTCCTGGATTTCAAGCAGGGTAAGGAGCAGGGATCCTCAGTTTTAACAGGATTATTGCTGTAATCTCATGTGTGAACAGGGTTTTTTTAATGGGCCAATGGTCTCCAACCCATGTTTGATGGGCAATGAGTCTCAAATAGTGTTCAGTTCTCCCAAACCTTGCTTTCCATATATATGGACATATGTGTGTGTGTACCTACATATGTATGTAAATGGCAAAGGAATACCCAAGTCCAGAGCCTTTTGGGTCAGTGTGGCTGAAAAAAAAGGTCTTAGGAGTGGGACACTGCTTAACATTCACCATGCTTTACTCTTAACCCTGGAAGACCTCACCAGAGAGGAACTGCTATGCCAAGGGCATCATGTCCTACTTTGTTTCTTCTCTGTGCAAACACAAAGGAGAGAAAGGGCCACTGAAGACTTTGGTAATATAGGGATAGTCCCGAAATCCTGAGGCCATCACTGTCACTCACCATCGATTCAGGCCCCACACAAGAGAAAGGAGAAAACAAAAATCCAAAACACTTCCATGAATTAGTTGTTGGCCAAACCCTTCAATCAAAAGCACTGGCTTCTCATTACCATAGAAGATAAAGTGATAAAAAACCTGCAAAACCCACAATTCCACGGGGTCAATTTTCTATGAAAAAAGACATTTAAATTTCTGTCTTTTCTGATTTTAAAGACAGAATGTCTGTGATTCCAAGCACATCATAAATATTAGCAAAAGAGATCTGTAATATGTGGTTTAACTCTGATAATGGCATCAGAGACACCTGAAATGCGATGCCAAGGCAAGTGACATCGGTAAGTCAGGCACTACAGAAGTCTGAACTGTCTGTGAATCCACAAACTGTTGTGTTTCACATCTACCGTGATAAACTGCAAAGATGTCTGATTGCTTTTAAACAAATCCAAACAAATTCAGGCAGAACCAAACAAAATGGAAAGAAAACACTGGCCTGGTCTTTACCAGAAGTGACAAACAATAACCAGTCCTTTCTGAAGATGCTTCAAGCATAAACAGGTGGCTTAGATTCGAAACCTGAAACGATCCATAGGTTTTACACACATCCTTTAAATTTAGTTATCCCAGCCCACGTACCCATTTCTAGCATAACCTTACTGCCATCTACAGTATATGCTGAGCAGAAAGTATGTTCCTGGCAAAACTGAACAATAAAGCAATAGAAAATCTGTGTTACTTGTAGGCTGGGGAAATACACCTGTTATTGTCAAGTTATTTCTTGCCATGTGACAGCACTGTCAAGTCATCTATTCGATTTTGTTTTTAAAGTCTCTTTTACTAGCATACACAATTCCCTTTAGCTGTCATGTCAGGTTTAAATCTCTTAAAAATCACTGATACAAAGTCATATCTAATATCACTCGCATAAAAATGCATTCTTCAAGCATTCACACAAACTGAAAATCTCAGCCAAAATGATTTCAAGGTGTTGAAATAACATCACAATAAAATATTGTGTGTTTTTCTGCTGCTATTTCCTGCACTTCCATCTGCCCATCCAAAGGCTGACCATTGAATTATGGTATTTTGTATTTTCCTAAACTCCAAAAGTATAAACATTTAGCCAGCCTTTCATGCAGTACTGTCCTGTGGCTATCTCTCTAGGGTGCCAATGATAAATACATTTGAAGAGTGACAATATTACAAACCAAAATTTAATCCACAGTTGGGAAAAAACAAAGCTGATGAGAGGGCAAGCAATACTGCTGTCTTTGTTATATTCGCAGTTGGGTAAAGGTCTAAAGCATTTTTATCATGCCCAATGAGGATAATTCTCCCAAACAAATAAAAAGACAAATAGTTTGAAATGTGGATTGTTGAAGAATGGTTATGTTACATATTTTTAAAGTCTTTTTCCCATTAACATCATCCATTAAGGAACAAGCAAAAATTGATAAGAACAGTTACACATTGCTGTAAAAGAAAGTTAGGTCTTGATTTACAGCAGTGTTTGCAGATTGTAACTGAGCTAGAAATAAACATGAATGACAATGTTCAAACAGAATGCAAAACTTTATCAGAGACTTTTGCCACTTTTTGTACAATTTTCTAATTAAGCTTCTCAAGTGTATATTGTGGTACTAAGCTGCACACAAAAAGTACTGATTTTTTCAGTATAGCTCTACTGACAAATGTCTTCTAATGGAGGCTACTGACCACAATACAAGCCAACAAGTATAAAGAAAAGGGAGCAAAGGCAGCACCAACACAGGTGTAACTAAGGAATAAAATTAAATTTAAGAACCACTGAAGAAATCCCCTTGGACACTTCTCCTTTCTCATAAACAGTACCACAGTTAGAAAAACATGCAGCTAATCACAGGTCCAAGTAGGGTCAGGAACCTCACCCCAAGCAAGATGCCACCAGTTGACAGAGCAGCAACACCCCCAATCTCTGCAAAGCAATGCTGCTGAGATTGGAAGCATGGGGTGTTTTCCCATGCAGGGATCAATCATTGGTTATTAAGCGCATCTCACTTTACTACTGCCAAGAAGGCAGGAAAAAATACTTTGCACTTTGGTTTGTGTGGCCCTGGATAATTCTGGCAAGCCACCAGCTCAGAGAGGATGCACCATTTCCTTCCTCCCAATTAAAGGACCCTCGCCACAGTACAGGGGAGTCATGAACAGATATGGAGGTTCAGCTTTTCCATAAAGGACTGGCAAACTGCCACTGCCTCGGACCCCTGTGAGGAAAAGGCATGTTTGGAAAGCGATTAAAGGCGAAACTATATGTAGGAGGAAGGATGTCAGTGTAGCTAAGGTAAGCTCATGAGGACTCCAGTGGTCTGGCTTTGATTATTCACTCTTCCATTGACTTTTGGAGAGGCAAATCCCTTAACTTTCCTGTAATGTAGGTCCCCATTTGCTCAATGAAACATGTACAAGAAAATAAACACATATGCTTCAAACATCACGATTCCACAAGTGGTTGGGGGGTGTGTGTGTATGTAGACACATACAATATATACTTTGTATATATACATGGTGCTATATATACATATCCAGCTGGGGAGCTGAGGCAAGGAGAAGTTCGGTAGCTTACTCAAAGATAAGTTCTCCTCTACAAACGCTTTGTTTAGCTACCATGGAAGAATTTGATACCTAGTACCTGTATCTAATCCCAATGTATTGCAAGAGACGGACATTGCTATGATAGAAAAGAATCAGCAATATACAAAAAATTGCACTTAACTTTTAAGTTACTTTCATATAGCCTGGCTAACTGACTTAAGATATTACTGCTGGTAGTTAGGGTAAAGATCTGTAGTCCTCCATGGATTTTAGAAGGACATTTATTTTACACGCTGTAGTAGTAAAACAAGTGGACTTTTTAAACACACATTTTATTAGGTAGTTACTTTGTAACATTGAAATAATAAGAAAAAATTTAAGTGCTCTTCTTTTTTGCTAAGAAAAGTCAGTCAAGTCATAAACTTAGCTCAAGTGGCCATTAAATAAACTAATAATTTAACCAAATGCTTTATATTTTTCTCAAAGACCAAATTTTCAGAAAACAGTCACTAAGGCTAAGGTACCTCAAAATAGATACATAAATTCAGACTAGCAGCATGCATGCAAAGGATGTATTTAGGTGTGCAAAAGAGAGAACTGCACATAGAGATAGCTACTGGTACAGACAACCTTATTTTGTGTTTTGGGCATTTTTTGTGTTGGTTGTTTTTTTTTTTTTTTTTTCTTTTTTTGACTATAATGTGTCTTGCCATTGTCACTGATGAAGAGGATATGGAACTTGCCATGTGATAAGCCACATCAAGACCTGTATGACATGCCCATGCCATCAGGTGAATCACACTCCACTCTAACCACGAAGCCCAGCCATCAATAATTTGTTCCTCTAAACACTACTCACACAACTTTTCTCCCAGGAGCAGTTCAGTCGGCTTCAATGGACCTACTTGTGAAAGTGGTGAATAAAGCTGGTAGTTCTGGTGTCTACCCTCCAATATCTTTAACATGTAGGTAAGATCTAGTCTGCCTCAGACAAGACTCATTCACCTAGCATTTGATTCATTTCTGCATGCATAATATATTTTGTTAAGGACTTAGTACTTACAGTACTTTAGAAATGAAGAAAACTCCAGTGATCGGACTTTTAAAGATCTTTTAGCGTTGAGTTCTGTTAACTTGAGTTTAATGAAAGCATGAACTTCTTGCAGGATGGGAACTGTGTACAGTAACTTGCATGACAGATGTTACCAGCATACTTGTAAGTGTAATCAAAAAGTGAATTAGCCAACATTAAAACTTATAAACACTTTCAAATAGTTTAAAGATTTTTTTCCTATTGCAAAATTTTACTAAGTAGTTTAATTTTTTTAAAAGTCATAGAATGAACACAGCCATCATCCAAAGTTCATCTCCAATTATCAGTTTCAAAAAATAGAAAGAACACAATGTCTACTGCAGATATGTCTTGTCAAATTACTATATACTGATTTCTTAAATCTCGGCAGGGAATAGGACAGTAATTAGATATATCATTCCTGTAAGTGCAATTAATTTAAGACATATCTCAATCCATATTTTCCATTTCCTCTCCAAAGAAAAACAACAACAACAAAAACCCTAAACCCCAAAAAACTTCACCACAACTACTGAAATATTTCTGGCTTTGTGTGAAAACCAGAGACTAAACACTAAAAACTATTTCTGGAATCAATAAAAAGTAGCTTTACAATTGTATTTTGATATATTTGACCTGCCAAAAGTATTTGTATGAAAGTTGTACTATGTCCATAATTATCAGAATAAATTACTTTCATGAGTTTAGCTGAACCAGGAGGAAATGGTTATGGCTGGTGTAAATCATAACACAGCTTTTCCCACTGTGACACCAAGCTTAAAGAGAGAATTCAAACTATGCAAGTCACATTTTCTCTGTTCTTGGCATTTGGGTCTGAGGGATGCTAACGACTTCCAATAAATACACACGTTGTGTTCCGGCAGTGGGGAACCTTGGAACCTTAGGTACTTATTTGCAGTTTTTCAGTCTACACACATATTCTTTTTCTGGTTTGGACTCCTGAAAATGATGGCTATCTATCTTCTTTTCAGAAAGACGTTCCGAACCACAACCTGACCTCTCTCTTGCCAGCGGATTCAATTTATTTGTGCGTCGCCAGGATGAGAGTAACATAGCTGCAATAGCTGTGACGTTCTCCAAGTGCCCTGGCATGCACAGCTCCCATTTGGAGGACACTGAGACCGGAGAGAACGCTCAGCCACAACATTTGTACATTTGTACATTTGTTGTACATTTACATAGCTCATTTTATCCGGAAAGATAACAAAGGCATTTCACAAGTACTGGACACAGACCACCACTGAAACGTTGCCAACCTTGCTCTTGAGGGTGGTGAACAAATATTACATGGTAGCCAGCAAACTCACCAGGGAAGGCAGTGTTTTGGCTACAACAGCAACATTAACCATTTACTTGTGTAAGAACAAATAAAAGACATCCAAACCCAATCTTCCTGTAACTTCTATTCAGAATTCAAAAAGCACAGCAAATGACCTAAATAATCTACTGTAGATTACTTGAGCCACTGTTGCCAGAATACTGATGCCGTGAAAAGCCAAAATCAAACCCTTTTTGCCTTGGGAAGTCAAGGATCTAAAAACATTTTGTGATGCTCACTTTGGTCCAGGACAAGGAAACAAAATAACAGACAGTTCTGACTCTTCTGTAAGAACATAAACAGACTTTGAACCATGCACCTACACCTTCTGCCTGGTGAAAACACCATTATTTATACAGACAACCAACCACTTCTGCTGCCCGGTTCCCTCAAGGCTGCCTAGCTGGTACACATACGGAAGATGCATCTGTGTTTGAGAGATAATATGGATTTTGGTTTGAATCACAGGAACTAATTATCATCTCTACAGGGAAGACCTGCGTAAGCTGTGAAACCCACCCTTCCCATCACTAGCCCCTAGTAAGTGCTCACAAAAATTGAGCCGTCTTGTTTATCTGAACATCAATTACGATTCTTAATTTTAAAGCATCACCATAGTAAATAATGGTTTATTCTTGGTATTGTATGTACAGAAAGGAAGAAGCATGTGATCTGTGAACAGGTACAACAACTTTCAGCAAAGATATGAAATGCCACCGAGTTTCTTTCATCAGGTTTCTCCATCCCCACCTCCAAAACCTACATTTGGAGCTACAGAAGCGTGATAATGGGAGACTTTTCACCCTGGGAGACTTTTTTCACCTGGGAGACCTGTTCACCTGTGAGACTTTCATCATTGAAAACATGTTCTTCCTGGAAATATTATACTAGAGGACATACATCCATATATCCATATCCATATATATACACACATACATACATATATAAAATTTCCTCTGGTAGAGAAAAGCTGAAATCCAAAGAGGTTTTGTGCTGTAATTGAATGTACCTATGCACCTCGGGGCCAGGGGGAGAGGGGGAGCGGAGTGGAGGGGGGAAAAAAAAAGGCAGTTTTATTGCATTGCAGAGCTACTACTTCAAAACCTGGCTACTGGGAAATGGGATCAGTACAAGGACTGGCCAGGAAATGGCACTCAGCCTCTGCCACCTGAGCTGTAGCTAAAAGGGAGAGAAAATGTTTGTGGGCTTGTAACGCGCGCTAAGGAGCAACCACTGGCAAAGAATAAGTGCAGTTCTTTTTTCTTTTTTTTGTTTCCCCTGCTGGAAAATGGTGAGCTGTATATTTTGGCCCATTGTAAAAAGACTTAATGTTTGAGGCCCTAAGTAAGGGAAAGTGTCTCCTTCCAAAAAGGGAAAAACAGTGGGTTTTGCTACATAGGTTTTAAGTTAGCTTTAACCTTGATTAGCTTCAGGTATTTTCTGAATGCTGAAACAATATGTGAGGCAATGGCAACTACTGCATGTAGGGGAATACAAACGTTCTTTCAAAGACACTGGTGCAGTCACAGAAAAAAGTTATAAGGCTTCTCCAAGCAAGAAGCCCAAATGCACCTTTGAAAAACCTGCTTGGTTTTGCTTGGGTTTTTTGAAAGAACTTTGTATTTCATAGAGAAGGTTTTATATTTCAACATCTGTCTCTTAAAGCAACGCTAGCAAACAACTGCATCCACACATACAGCTTCTGCTTAAATGAGGATTTTGCAAATCCAGCACTTGGTAGGATTCATGCTCTTCATTGGAAAAAGCCAGTTCAAAGCCTGCACTAAGTTCAGTACAAAGAAGTGCCTTCACAATATTTCTCCTAAAAACTAAAAAAAGCCTTCAAACTCTCATTTTAAGACAAAGGGCAAAAATGTTCTGTCTAGCACATACTGAAGAGCTGGAACTCTCTGGCTAATAATAAAAAACCAAAACAAAAAAAACCACCCCTATGTGGGTGCTATTCTGCTTGTCCTCCTCTCTGCAATCCAGTAAAATATTTTTTTTGAGCGTCTTATTACATAAGGGACAGCCAGAGATCAATTATTGGCCCCAGGAATCCAAAAGCTATAAAACAGTGCTAGAAACCTCATTTTATACAAGTCAGAGCTTGGATACCATAAGGGACAGGCTCAGCTCAGAAAGCAGCTTAATATCTTGATAAGTAAGTTTAGATAAAAGTCCAGCTCCTGTGTAAAAATGCCACAAAGAAAAAAAATAATTTTACTGCCATGAATACAAAAATCTTTGTTCTGAAAATCACTTCCACAGCTGGCTCCACAGATCACTCAGCTGCCCAGATGTCCAGTCTGGTACTTGCTGACACATCCCCTCTTTGATATCCTCTGGGCACAAACCATTTTTTCTTATTTCTGTGCAATTGTCTAAAATGGGATGGATTGAACAATTCACTCCACAACTCAAGCTAGTTCAAATGTAGAAACTTCAGTCCATAGCATTTTAAAGTACTACTATTATTAATAAAATATTTATTGTGTTATAATATATTACGTTTCAGTTTTTCATTTGCATGGCGTATGCGAATTCTCCCCGGGTTTACGCGTGCATAAATCCACCATGCCTGAAGGGGACCTTGACCCCACGCATGGCTGCAGTCCTGACAGCTGAGGGAATTGTGTGTGGGACAGCACTCCCCAAAATAACCCAGCCATGACCGCCTTTCCCTCCTGAACTGTTGCCAGTGCTTGTGAAACCGTGGGCTTGTCTAGCACGTGGGTAGTTGGCCTGAAGCAAAGCGACCTCCTCTCCTGCTCCACTTTCCACAAGCATCTGGAGGCCACCAAAGAGGTGCAGGCCGATCTCTGCAGTAAAAATCGAGATGTATTGCTGTGGGCAACAGGATGGGAGCCCCTCCTGCTCCTCTTGCACGTGAGAGACCACAGGCGAGGCGCGAGTGGGGAGAGCGAGCTGCGCTGCAGGGGAATCGTCAGGCATGGGAGCACGTCCCCATGGATGCCTGCACGAAGGCATCCGGAGCAGATGAACAAGATTTGAATAGCCACAAGTGTCAGGGTAAAACTGGGCTATCCAACAAAACAGGAAAAAATGGGGCAACTCTGCCTTATGCACAGCATCTCATGGAAGTCAGGGAAAAGCTGCTCACCCCCTCTGAAATCTCCATGCACTTAAACCAGAAGAAACACAGTGTCTACATAAAATACTAAAACAGAGATGTAAAGCCAGTCAAAAACTGATCAAGTTCACGCTAAAAAGCTTGTTATGTGTGTATAAAAATGGTTGTGGTCTTGCATGTGAATTAATAAGCTTTTATTTGAAGTGAGACGACCAGGGTTTAACATCATTTCCATCAACATGGACACCTATGTCGTGTAATTTTAGATCTACAAATTATGAAATAATTACCATTCTCATCTTATTGCATGTGCAGTAACTTTATTCTGATTCAAAACTGGATTTTGAGCTGGAATTTCCTTGAGTTCTCATCCCTGCTTAACATCATTAATTCTAGCAGTACGTAATGTGAAATATTTACATGTATTCTGATATTTTTCTGCAACTTTAAGGAGCTGCTTACTCCATCTGCAAAATGGGGTGGTCAAGGATTTGTCTGTTGTGTTGCACGGCTCACGGTGTAGTTGTGCACACAGTGAGAGTGTACCTTCCACACGGGGCTGAGACACAGTCGCTGCCAGCAAGCCCCGCGCAGCTGCCAGCGCTCAGCTCCCTTAGAGTGAGTTCGCTCCAGCTCCTGCTCTGTTTTGTGTAAACAGCTGTCTTCCAGGACCATAGCTTAGCTCTAATTAATTTCTTAATAAAACGATAATTTAGTTTATACCCTAGTCCTAAAATTTGGGTCATGTCTTGCTCTCACTAGTGGTTCTAAGGTGCTCAAAACTCCACCTAGTTCAGATCTGTTCTTTCATTCCACAGTTAAAGAATAAAACACTTCTAATATAAGGGTTTTTTAGGAATTTAGGAATGACTGTAGGATATACTTGGCTGATTTTGTCTAACAAATATTTACAATCAGACAATTAAGATTCCTCCGTAGGACTACAACTTTCCCATGTCAGTTTTATCTCAGACAACTTTAACATTGCCAGTAACTCTCATAAATATAGCAACTAGCGAGTGCAAAGTATTACATTTATTTAGGTTCCAGACTAAGACTTGAATGAAAACACTGGCTGATACTAGCAGCTACACACTTTTAATCACTTTTCTCTAAAACAAACCCCAAAGTTACTGGTTCCTTAGTAATCACACAACTCCGGGGATAAAGCACTGAAGTGCAGCTGACAAAGCCTGGCTTTTACTGCCATCTCTGCCACAGGACTCTGGGCCAGGCACCTCACCTTCCTTTGCCTCAGCACTTTAACATCTACAGGCAGAAAGGGCTATATAAGCCTGGTGTTAATTATAATTATTTGTTGCTGTCACTTGGAATTACCCTCAAGGCTTTCACGCAACAAAATGGCAGCTTCTTCATCTGTACTTGAATGATCCCTATAAAATTTAAAAGAGCTCAAGTCTCAAGACTGTATTAATTCTAGCAGAGACCAACAATTGAACTCATGTCAGATTCTCATGGAGACTCTCACAGTGAAAGGTGCTATTCCTCTTATCTTGCACATTTTCAAACAGTTCATCTAGTGTTTCAGGAAATGAGCCATATGAAATCAGTCATAATAGGTATCAGCAACAGTAATGCCTCTCTCAATACTGTGTGTCATTGGGACATAAACCCTGGGCCTTTTCCAGTCTCACATTTTTCCATTCTCATGGCTATTCTGCCATTTTAATTGCACAGATTTTTTTGTTTGTTTTTTTTTTCACTCTTTCTGCCACAGAAAGCAAAAGCATATAATGCGTGCTAGTAAATCAGAAGTTACGAGATATTCTAGATGGTGGTCAAACATTGTTTTCCAAAAGGAAAGCACAGTGTATTTTGACCCGGCCAGTATATGCTTAAAAATCTTCAAAACTGATTATAAAACATACTTTAAATCTATAACCCCTATAAAATTTATATCATCTATGAAGTAGATGTATTTGATCTATAACACAGCTATACATACATCTGTGTAATCTAGAATAAGAACTGCATGGCTAGTTTTTAGCCCAGGTTTGTAAAGCCATTTCACAGCCTCGCGACCGGCAGCGGTATGTCCTTTTGCAGCACATCGGGGCTGCAACCTCCAGTCCCAGCACAGCCGGCAAGCAGAGCCTGCAGTGCACATGCTGCTTAACAGTGCGAATCAGGCTGCTGGACCTCCGCCACGGGAAGCAAAAGAAGGTTGGACTTGTTCCCATGTGTGCCTTTGAGATTTATGTCTCTCAAAGACAGTCCCTGACCTTGACCGTGGCCTTTTAGATTTATGGATTGGTAACAGGGAACTGAGGAATGAAAACACTTGAAGCTCCTTACCCTTCGTATTTACCACACCAGACGGCTGCTGCTAAGTGTCAGCATCAGCCCAGTTTTACCATGTAATAGTGCCTGGGTACAAGAACTGTATCTTATCGGAGATGGTGTGAAAGCTGGTTTTTAACAGGCCCTAGTGCTTCTTGCTCTGGTAGTGCATTTTACTCATCTGGAACTCTTCTTTGAGGGATCTGAAGAATGTATTGCTGGATATTCCTCTCCCTCAGGCCTTTACCTCTTGAAAACAGTAGTTACCGACTGGTTTTTGCTAGGCATGCACGCAGTCTTTTAGCTGGTCAAGCAAAGTTGACCTGATTTTCAGGAAGCCCTGTTGAAATCAGTGAGCCTCTGTCATCAGAAAACCATAGACGGGTACCAAGTATCTAAGTGTGAGACAACAGCAGGTTTGTAAGGGCAGTCCTCCTTTGTCCTGAAACAGTATCAGAGGTTTCAACTTTTAATAACCAGCCCCCCCAAATCCACTTTTCCACTCCTTCTTTACATCATGAGTCTCTCACTGTCCCTCACAAAGCCTGGATATGAAAATATTTTTGCTGGCTGATGGCTTCTGTAATGGAGTGGACAATTTAGTTCCTAAAGCAAACAGATGTTAAATGCAAGGATAAAGTTAAGCTGCTTTTTTTTTTTTTTTTTTTTTTTTTTTTTTTTTTTTTTTTTTCTGGGTTTTTC
>KL256682.1:13433-48477 GCA_000699545.1 Podiceps cristatus | reverse complement strand
TTTTGTTCCCTTCCCTTCCATAAGAGCACAGCCAGCAACAGGAAGATGAGAATTCCCACCAGCAAACTGATGGCAATGATCCATCCGACAACATACCCACGGGGCTCCAGATTGTGCAAAGCCTCAAAGACCACCTACAAAGCAATTAGAAAAAGATCTTTTTATGATTGGAAGTTGTATTGTTTTCTCTTGTACTCATCTTATTAAACACATAGCATGGTGGCCTCACTGATCATATTTCATCTGTCAAACAAATATGGAATGCGTCCTTAATTTTGTGCTTTCCGTCTATTTTTCGCAAGCGATTTAAAGCTTTCATGTGGAATTTGAGTAGCCGTGTGTCAGATCCAAAGGATATCAGCTTCCACTCTGAAATAACTCTGACCCTGTCAATGCCCCACCCCACCCCAGACACTGAGCTTGTTCTGGTGCTGAGCCACCAAAGGTGCACAAAGGTTTGCATGAAAAACTCCATCCCTCGGATTGGCAGGGAACGCCATGGCATCTTACACGGTTAGCCTTACTCATCATGTTTCCGGTCCTGCTAAGCACCCTGACACTTCACATGAAACATTCATATACGCTGAGCTCGTTAACTTTTTTCACAAAAAAATGGGACAACTTGCATATTTCAATATTGAATATGAATTGTCCCCGCTGGGCTTCACAAGATATATTGTGTGAAAGAAGAAAATGGGAGCAAATTATACCGTTTGTATACACTATGTGAATTTCCAGTCTCTTATTTCAATTAAAACCAGTACCTCAGTGGAAAACTCAAAAACAGTTCTCCTCAGTGAAGTTCTGAGTTCTCTCCTCATTTCTATGTTAAATTTTGCAATTTAAGATCCAGCAAATGCAGAGAGGCAGTGGGGATTTTTTTAAAGGTAATAAGTTTGCTTTGTCTGGCTTTATTTTGATTTGTTTTGGAAGGCAAAGTAGTGAGTTTTCCTCCCTCCTTCACAAACCGCTTTCATCATCTCGGCTTAAAAATGTCAAAACCCTTTTGTAGATACGAATTGTTAAATCAATTTTTTAAACAAAACAAAACAGGTAGTTAAAAGTGGGTGAAAATCCAGGGGTTAGAGTCAGATACAGTTATGCAACCCCAAAACATTAATCTTGAAAAGGCCCATGGGAGACCCATGAAGCACTTCCACTCACTGGTGACACCATTCAAACAGCACCATTGACGAGACGGGGTGTTGAGGGACATTTACGAGACAGGGTGTTGAGGCTGGGCATCAGGACAAGGCTGCAACAGGGAGGTGATGGCAGCACTGGAACTAGGGCCAAATTGGGTCTGGGTTCTCCATCCTTGCAGTATTTCAAGCCTTAGACGAAAACCATGGGGATCCTGAGCCAGTGCGGGCAATAGCCCTGCTTCGAGTGGGAAATGGGATAGCACAGCCTCCCAAGCTCCCGCTAACGAACATTCCTCTGTTTCCATACGCATACGCAGCCTCAGCAAACACCCACAAAAATTACAGGCACAGCTGAGAGAAAGCAGGTGGGTAGGGCTATATTTTGCCATGGTGTTCCCATAAAGAAGTACTCAAAGATCTTTCAATCTCATTTTTACAAGCTAGCACTGATTAAGACCGCAGCTTTTCTGGAGGAGGAATTTGAACACAGTTGATTTACACACAGTTTTTTTCTATTGATGAGATATTATCAGGCACTTGATGATGAGACCTGAAAACATAACAAATGGACAGGAATGAAGCTATACATAGATAGCATTATCCAAACGTATTCCTGTAACTAGTACCACAATGCTCAACATAGGTCTCGAACAGGGACCAGTTCTTCACCAGAGAAAAAGAATAACTTTAGTGTTTTTGACATGAGCACAAAGCCTCTGTGAGACTTTTTAAGACATCTTGCTGAATAGAGAAAGTTTCCTAAGCAGTAGTGTTTCCCTTATAGCCAAGACGAGTGTAAGGGAAATACCAGACAGAGAGATCAAAGACAAATCTTGTGCCTTCCTCTTATTTCTGAGTCAGCTTGGAAAGATGATCTGATGTGGCAGTCCATTTCTCATGGAGGCTATAGTTAGGATCCATCTTGTGGCCACAATTCAGGCGACTATTTCTTAGATCGATAAGGCATTAATGGTGTTTTCCTTTCTGACTCTAAAGAAAAAAAATCCCTTCTAACATTTTAACTATTGCCAACTTTAGTGAAGAGACCTGTCAAGCAGTCACTGGATGCAAAATGAGGTGGTACCTTCTCCACTATTCAGAAAGTAAATGTTAACATAACACAACCTCCAGCACAATAGACCTGTATGTCCTTCATGCTGCCAAAAGACAGAGCCAAGAATAGTTGCAGAGATGAAATCATACATCATCTCTACAGCAAGAGCCCCACATTTCAGGTTTGAAGCACACTGTCTAGAATAGCTTGGCTGTAGCTTTCACAGTCACAGCTCAAGCTATAAGGGTAGAGAGAAACAACAGCTTCTTATCTATCTAGTTTCTTCTAGCAGTCTGGAATCAACATACAAGCATAGAAAACCCCCGTTCTTGGCTTTGTGGTTTGGAGAGGTGCAGGGATGTTAATGTCCTTATCCCTCTCAAGCCCTCAAAATCTGTCTGCATTAATACTCAGCCCCTGCAATGAGTTTTGGTGAAGAAGCAACCAACAACAAAAAACGCAAGCCAAACCCCAGTGAAACCAGACTGAGCAGACAGTCAGTGTACATCACACGCTGGGAGTGCCAGCAAGAAGCCAGTACAGCAAGTGGTGGGAGGCCAGGGAAGCAAGTCATCCTTGTGGGGAGGTTGGAGGCAGAAGGTGACCTTACTGAAGAGAAGAGCACCAGCTGCCGCCTGCCTCTTGACCCGCTGGCCATCGTTCAGTCTGAAAGCCCGTCTCAAGTGAACCCTGAACTCTTCGTCCCATCCACCCCAGCAGCACAGCCCCTATATGGGGCAGCCAACATGTTGGGGAGCACAACCTAGCCCAGCACACTTCCCACAGCCCCGGCCAATGGAGAAGACAGGAGTGATAACAGCGACGGATGCCGAAGATAAGGGTGGGGTGGGGAAGCATCCCAGAGAGGGCAGTGGGGGGGTGGCAGCCGTCTGGTTCAGAGAAAGCACATGTGACCATCGTAAAATACAGAGCAGTTTACAGGCTTGTTTTCAACTCTGACAAAATGCCAGGGAAAGGCCATGAAAAACACTGATGTCTCGATGATGCATGAGGAGTTTTAGTTTCATGGTTTTTTCATATCGTTTGCATTCATGCTGCAGTTGTGAGATCCGAAAGCGGGGAAGCCCAGGAGGCAGCCTAGCTTGCTGTTTAGCAGTATGTAGCTCCCACGTCAACCAGGTTTCACACAACGTAACTGCCCTTCTGTAAAATAATGGAGATCTGCACCCCACCACTGATTGCTGA
Source organism: Podiceps cristatus (assembly GCA_000699545.1). Taxonomy (NCBI): domain Eukaryota; kingdom Metazoa; phylum Chordata; class Aves; order Podicipediformes; family Podicipedidae; genus Podiceps; species Podiceps cristatus. The sequence goes on along the minus strand of KL256682.1, from coordinate 45,072 downwards.
AACGTTGAACCTGCATGAACAAGGGCATCTACCAGTTTGTCTTCCACCTGTGCCAAACACTTGCTATATTCTCATAGTCTTAGTGAACAAATTGAAAAGAATCAGAGTTTTTTTTTTAGTGCTTTTAAAACACGCCGCTTCAGTAAACAGTGCAGGCAAGAAGCTAAGAAGTTAACTGAGAAGGAATTTTGCAAAGACTTAAAGTTCATACTGTGCTGTAGCCCTTTGCAGAGTAGGCACATGCTGCTGCACTGGCACTCAGAAAGACAAGAAACATACTTCAGCGAAGTCTGGTTAGAAATACGTAATTGAAAAAACTTTATTTCTTTTTGCTTACGCACACTATATTAATTTTATGCACTTGTATCATGAACCACAGCACCATGGAAAGCATGGGCCTATCAAAAAATGCTATTTTATTTCAGTATTATCACCGAGAATATTTCTGGCGTTTCAAACCACACTGCACTGCTGACTGACTTGTCCATTCAAGTGCTGTTATACCTGGGGGGACCTGCAGTAAAGACATCATTCTCCTATACATCTGCACATATATATGTATATGCAGCCCTTGTATATATTTATTTATTTACATATACTAACAAAAACCTTGGAAGTTCTTGAAAAATACAAACCTGAGGTATCCTTGCTACCTGCTTGTCTCTATCCCTGAAAAATTAACTGTATTTTATTGCTGTGGTGTATTGTTCTGTTCCTTTACCCAAGTGTGTGTTTCTACCTGTCAGACTGCACCATAAAGACAAGAAAAATCCATAAAAAGATTGTTACAGTAACAGATGGAAAGGTAAAACAACGAAATCAAAAACGAAAGATGGTGAAAACAGCAAGGCAGCAAATAGCCCACTGGAAAGGAGGCTGCAAAGTCAAAGTCGGGAGTCCTCTGTGCCAGACAGGCAGCTAAAGCTTAGACATGTGAACAGGCATTTACATCTCTCTGCATATAACTATGCATATAAAGACCTCTAAAAAAACCCTTGTAGGTCTTCACAACCATAAACTTTTTAATTTTTTCTTTTTTGTTGTTGTTTTCCCCAGAATATATTTGTTTTTCATTGCAAACATAAACACACCTAAATCCTGAGGGGGAAAAAAAAAATCATGTAGGGCAACCTCTTTCCTGTGTTGAATTAAACCTGGGGTGACTGGGCTGAAAATGAGAGAACAGTGAACTCTGCCCAGGAGGAGAGAAAGGTTCAAAGGCTTGATGAAGCGTACCTGTGCTGAGCTGACAGCACCAGACGATGACACGGTAGCCTTCAGCTTTACAGGGCACTTGTTGCACAAGCTGCGTACATTATATCTAGGGTTCCCCTTTCATCTATTCAGCTTTGCAATCCCACGCTTTCCAGACAGGGAGACTCAGAGGCATAGTGAAATCCAGCCTATTCTTCCCTCCACACTGGCACTGACAGAGAGAAGTCCTTTTGCTCCATAAGAGCACTCTTCCTCCTGCACATGAGCAGCGAGCACAGGATGCAAATCATTCCATCTGGTATTTGACCACCGCAGTCTCATGGAGCTTATTGTTGGTTTTGCCTCACATGCAGAGAAGAAGGGAGCCAAACCTTCATGGAAACCCATATGCTCAAGAAAAGAAAGTATGCCTCCTGAAAACACCACGCCATCAGTTTCAGCCAACATACACTCATGTTAATACAACTGTCATCGCAGAGCCAAATCCAAACTCTGCTCACCTTCTTCATGTGATTTGTCCAATGTAAGAGTTCAAACAGCCTACTGTAACTGGAGACAGAAAATACATCGTTCCAAATCACATAAAACCATATCCAAATCCAGAGAAATTGTTTCTGAAAACTGCGTAAATGCATCTTTTTTTTTTAAATGAGTTCATTTCAAAGACAGCCTGCTATCCAACCCAGATATTTACATAAGCTTTTGCATCTCCCTTATGAATTGTCTGCTAGAGTTTCTGACAAAGTTGATACTAATATGGGTGGTCTTGCCACCACTGGTACTTCTTACACTAGCATCACAAATATCAGTCTTCCTCTTTCCTTCTTTACAGATAGTTTGCACCCTGATATTGTACACTATATTGTAAAAGTTTCCAGTGAAGGAAGGGCACCTGGTTCTAAAGAACTGCCTAAGTGGGCTAATAGGTCTATATTTAGCTGTAGAAAGCAAAAAAGCCTTTTCAAATTTACTATGATAAGGTGGTTTTCATTGTTAGGGAACACTTTCATAAACAGACTCAAAGGAAGTCCATGCACAATTGTTCAGAAAGAGCTGTTATCCAACTGGATACGATAGAAAAGTCCATGTTCAATGAAAAGAATACAGGATGGGCTTTAAAAAGGAAGGGAGGAGTATGAACAAATAATTTTATCTCTCTTGTCTCTAGTTCCAGTTGAATAGTTGTGGCTTGAAACAAGTACTATTCCCTTCTGCATTCCACAAGAAAAGAGAAGGGGGAAAAATGTATACCTTGAGCCAAACCACATGTCTTAAATTTTTCCCTGAACATGACCTTATGCAAAACATACAGAAATGGTGAAGCCAACAGACATATGGAAATAGCATAAAGGAGAGAGCAAATGACACTCACATTAGGAAAGACTTGAAATTACAAATTGATGTTACATGGCTACAATATGTTAAGCATGCTCCTTTACAGCTAGGGCTTCCCAGGAATTAGGAGCAAGCTCTTGTTTGAAGATTAATACAGCTTCCCAGCACACACAGTGCACTTTACAATCGTTGCAACTCAAGGCTTGATGAAAGGCTTTCCGGGAACAGGAAAAGGACAATTTTTGTGCTTTGTTTTGTTTTCTTTTCTTCTCCAAGCATTAGATAACAATAAAATACAGCAGAGCTTGCATTCCTAGATAAAAGCATTTCTAAATTTTGAACATTAAATAATAGTAATCCCACACATTTTACATTGTGCATGTCATTCTGAGAGATTCTAACAGCCCTTAGAGATCAAAATAGTTGGCAGAGAGATCCTGGTTTCTTCTATATCAGTTGGTGCATAGGTATCACAGTCAGGTGTTACTTCAGCCTTTAATGAAGTTTTGCCATAAAATTGCAAGATTTGCTCTGTGCAAGCTGCAGAACTACAGAGAGATGAAGTAATGTATTAACAATCAGGGCTGCAGGTCAGTGCACATTCCCAGGGAAGGATAGCTGTTTTTCATTTCAGCTGCCAAGCCTATTTTTTAATGCTATTTAGAATGGTCCAGAAACCTGACAAAGAAAATAAAACAGAGGGAAAAAAATGGGGGTCCTGTCATATAAAAGAATTTCTTCTTCCAACGGGTCTAATAAAATAGAAAGTTAGTCTAGGGTTGCAGACATGATGGTGGAGAAGATGGTCACTGTAGTGGTGTCTCTACTTTCAGACTGAAGGTAGTAAGTAGATGCACATTCAATTCTTCCTTTGCCTGTGGGGTTTTAAATCCAGTATCTCTGAGATGAGTGCTTTAATTTGGGACATCAGTGTCTTCCAAAAGTGTGTTGATCTCAATGCTCTCACACTCAAACCTCAATAGTGCTTATTGAAAAGGAGTCAATGAGAGAATTGCATGGGCTGGTGGTGATGACAATCATTGAGTATAAAAGGATAGCTGAGAGATGGGATCTAGATCCCGTTTCAAAGATACACAGCAAGAGAAGAAATTGAAAGAAGTCCAGATTACCTCTGATTCTCAGGTGAGAGAGAAATAAGGAATTAAATTTCAAAACTTCACCAGGCAAGAAGACAGCTGAATTTGGGTGTGGACCCCTGTTCAATTTTCACGTGTAAGTATTAGGTGACTTGGCAGTAGAAAACCAAAGCCATCACCACCTCCTCCTCCAGCAGATTGTAAACATTGTCCTGTACAGTTTTACTTACAGACAAAACTATACAGTGAATTCACCTTGAACTTTAATTCCAGCCTCACTCAGATCACAGAAAATGCAGTATCAGGTCATACAATTCCACCAGCTCAGCACAATGGAACAGTTAAATGAATGTCTGAAAATTTAGACCCCTTTGTCCATTTTCACAGCTCCCCAAATAACATTAACACATCTAAATATTTGATACTGGCGCATCTGAAAAGACTTTGCTGGGTTTTCAAGTCTCTGATAGGTTTTCAAGGAAAATCTGAATTAGATTAAAGCAGACGATAACCCTAGAACAGGAAGCTAAACGTAATTTTGGCACAAATCCTTCAAGAGTACTACAATTTTGGCTAGTACAACACAGATCCTCCTGTTCAACATAACATCATCCACTGTGATGGCACGGTTATCACAGAGAGCAAAACCACAGAAGCACAGTTCATAGCACTGCTAGTCTAGCCAAACAAAGTCTGGGCACTCTCATGTGCTAGCCCAACTCAAGCCCAGATACAAATTCCACTTTGCGTACAGCTCTCAATGATCTCCAGCCTGCTGGGATCAGAAAATTTTTCTCTTCAGGTTTATTTACTTACTGGTTTTTCTTCTGGGCTCCCATTGGGCACCTCCACCACCCTAAGGTCAGGGTCCACCCGCACCCTTGCTCTTGTGACGAACTGGATGACCGATGAACTGTCCTGAGAAATAAAAAGAGGAAGAATTGGATTTGAGCATGAAAAAACCCAAAAAACAAAACAGAACAAAACACAAACCACCCCCACCCCCAACAACCCCAAACAAAACCCTCAAACATTTACCAGTGTAATAAACACATCTAGAAAATGCTTAGTGGAGGCTGGGTTGAGAGAGAAGTACTATCATGGTTAAAATCTTTCTTTGAAAAAATATACCTATGCTTAGACAGACAAAACTGAGCACATTATCTCAGATTAAAACAAAATCAGGTATGCTGGACTTTAAACACATCCTTTGTATTTGGTCTGTTAATGCTTCCCGCATTTACTGCAAAAGCAAAAGACAGAACATTGCCAATCACCACAGGTGGGCTCAATATTAGCCATCAAACCACCAAAGAAAAGTTCCCATTTATTTTTCAAGTGAACAGAAAAAAGATATACAAAACCTGGGATAAACTCAAGTATATCCCATTTCAACTCATAGGTTAGTCATTTGTATGCTGTTCACCTCGGGGAGGGCAGGCGGTAAGTAGCAAATGACATGTATTGGTAATACTGACCCAAAGACACAAGTAAGTACTGCGCATTTTTCAAAAGAAGCGTTGCTAATGGTCATCTTGGAAAGGACCCAGGAGATGGGATGAATCCTGGATATTCCCAGGACTGAATTTCCCAGAAGCACATTTTGTGTACACTCGGTTACTTGCTTACATATTTCAGCATTTTGATAAGCATGTAACAAATACCTGGAGCTTCTTGCCTTGCCTATATTTCCTGTTTTCAAATATGAACAAACATTAGCAGACTGGGTGGTTTCACCCGGAAAAGCTCAGGGCTATCAATTGCTTTAGGAACGGCTTTCTAATAAGGGCGCTCTCCAATGCTTTTAATATAGCAGCTATCAAAGGCAGGTTTGTTTTAGTAGGCTCATGCTATCAGCCCTCTCCTCTGATCATCTTATACCCTCATAAACTTACAGCATCTTGCCACAATTACACAGTCAGTATTTTTGTAAGTAAAGGAAAACGGGGCAAAATGCAGTAAATCACTAGAAATTTAAAAGATTTGCTGTCTCACTGAGTGACTTCAGAGAAGACAGTTATCAGCTTGCAAACATTTGTTTCTTGTCACAAATATCAAGCTCAGCATTAATATGGTCATGATGTATGTATCTTCTTTGAATAATAATCATTCGAAGAAAAAATTACAAAAACCTGCCACGTCTCTGTTTACACGGAAGGAATGACAGATAGTTGCTCACAGTTTACATGCACAGACTCTACTTTTCATTTTTCAGAATGAAAACTTAAAGAAATCAATTCAACTTTCAGAAGTCTCTAGCCTTAACACCATGCATACAATTAGGGGCCTGATTTGTTGTTTCTCAATGTATAAATTTCTGAACTGAATTTATTTCTGTCTTAATGGGTAATGGGTAAGAACTAGGATTAACACCTCCATACACGCTGTCGATAAATAGATCTGTTCTCTTTGACACCACGATTTTTTTTAGAACAGACTAGTTTTGAGTCGATTGGTGCACATAAGCATACTTAAATTGGTATTTAAGATAAACTGCAATGGAAGCACATACCTTCTTCAGTATCTCAGTATTCAGCAGTGTGTAGATACTTATATCACAGGACTCTGCTTTGGCTAGTGAGCTTAAATTGCAGCGTATAATTGAGCAGGACCTGCCTGGTCTTTCACAGTCCTACAGGAAATATGGAAAAAAGCTGTTAGGCAAAGAAGGAAAAAATTCAGTGACTGACTGTGTGACAGCAAACACAGAGCTGACTAAGTTACATAATAAACTGATAGAATACTAGTGCTCCTGCATTGAAATAGCTGCAACTTTCAAAACGTGAAGACAGCTAGATACAGAGACCTGCATGAAAACAAGCCAGGTAAAATTCAGCCCTCAACAGAGCTGCTGAGCCAGACGAGTGCCCAGGGTGGGAGGAGAGGGGCCACTGCCGCCCATCAGCCCTCCGCATGGGTCAGACACCAAGCACGTCGCACGGCCGCGCTGCCCCATGTGCCTTTGACGAAACATGGGAGCGAGGGCTCTGGTCACTGTGTGCGCGCTGCCACGTCAGGTAACTCCCTCCCCACTGCACTTCCTGAATCGTCCCATTTCCAGTTAAAAATCAGGTAATTAAAATCACTAGATATGCCCACAGCACAACATCAGTATTAGTATACATGCATCAGTTGCTCTATAATGAATTATCTGCTTGAGTTCTTCATGCTAGGCCATGCAAAATCCTTCATAAGATACACCGTATGTTCCAGTTTGCCATAGGTGGACTTACTTACCAATACTTTTCTGCCAGACTTTGTGAAAAAAGCAAATATTGTGTGGAAAATATTTTCATTCTCTTGAGGAACAACACATGGGCTGGGGTTTCTGTGAAAAGAACAGCTTCCTTTGTCCTGACCAACCTGAAAGAACAATTATAAATCACAATTATTATTCTGAATTAAACTAAATGATACAAGAAGGTGGGATTAGCCTGTCCATAAAAATGCACCTACATCTGAGCTGGATGTCTGAATGCCCACTAATAGTCAAAAGAATGAAATAAGTGCTTTGGGAGTCAAATAATCCTAAAGAAAATATCTAAAGTAAGCCAGACGAAGCATGCTCTGGAAATACTTGTCTCTTTTGACTGGATAGGATACAAACATATCTAACCTAGCTCACAGGTAGGTGTCTGTGTTCTACATGGCTGAAGACAGAGACAGAGAAAAATCTCAGCAAAAGATATAAATCACCACATAGCATTTTAAGTCAATTATGTTACCCTATGTATTACCTTTTTTGTAACTGTATTATTTGGTGCTTTGGCCAACTTGGCTGTTTCACAGTTTATGTTAGAACTAATGAGATAACTAAAATCTCTGCGTAAATGCACAAGCCTGGACATCTGTTCTTTCCCCTTCAGAACAAATAGTACAAAAATAAACTTTTTGTATCATTAGCTTATTCACTTGCCCAGAGAACTAAATGCTTGAAGCAAGTGAAATGTACCAAGTTTTGATAAAATGATCTTCAGTCAAGATAACCTCGCACTAGAAAACCCTTCTCACTTGTTGCAGCTTATGAATTTTCACTGAAGAAAATCTATTGGAATTTAATAGAAACTATGACAACAAAGTATCGGCAAATTCCTCCTGCCACAATCCTTAAAAACTGTAAGAATGAGAGAGAGGGAGATTTTCCCATAAACCACCAAGCGACTTTCTTAGGCATCCTGCTGTTGACCTCCTCACATCCTCTACTCTGAAAGGATGAAAACTTGTACCTTATTCAAATTACAAATCCTTGAAAGAGGGGGAAAAAAAGTTGTTATAGATATGCAATTACTGCATGCTCTGAGTCTGATTCTGCATTAACAGTTTATATCTGAGTTAGCCAAAGTATTGCCAAAAAAGAAACAAAACCCAGAGGTCTATCTATATCTTAAATGCTATTTTCCAGACAAGTGATGTCTGTCTCTTGGTATGATATTCCTCTTCTGTTTCACTGGCCCCCAGCCTCTTCAGAATCTGTTTTCTGAAGTACGTATTCATAACCTGTCTTTATATAATCTGTCCTTATATTCCCAAAAGATACAGGCACAGGTAGCTACACACCATTTACAGTCTCCTTGGGATCAACTGAATATTAAGACTATGATGTTCTCCATTTGTCCAGATCACCTGGAATGAGTTTTTATTATTTATTGTAGGCAAGAGATTCACAAAGCACACTGACGTTTATTTTCTTTGAACTTTCACATGTGAATTAGATCCACATCAATCAGAAGGTTTATGTTAAATCAAGAACAGCAGAGTCAAGATCCATTCAGTACTTACTCCTTCTTCCTGAAAGTTTGCATTACCTGACACTGGACAGATGTCACTAGATTAATGCAAGAGATACAGAAAGGACAGAATGAGCTTCTACACTACCCCAGCTTTTGGTGTACTCGCCAAATAATCCTGCTTTACATCCTGTATAAATAAGGTGTAAGAACAAACCAAAGCAGGAATATCTCAGAAGACTAAAAGGAATTATCTGGCATGAAGCAACATAAATCTGGTCCTTTCTTCTCTAAATGATTATCTTTTCTTAAACTGAAGCTTGGCTACATCTCGTTCTTTTTAAAACACTTTAGCTGAAACAGAGAAAGGCACCTCCAGAGGACTAAGTCTGAATTTGGAAATACCCTTTCCTCTTTGCCAACTATGCAGCAAACCTAAACAAGGTGGCTATTAAATTCAGTGTCTGTCCATGTTAGGAGGAACACGTGCAAGGACCAAGTGCCTCCTGTCACCAGCGCTGCTCCAGAACAGCCCAGAGGGTCACCTACAGCCTGTTGTAGTAGCCAAAGGCAGATGGCACTTTGTAGAAGGCAAATCATAGAATCATTTAGGTTGAAAGAGACCTTTAAGATCATCAAGTCCAACTGTTGACCTAATGCTGCCAAGTCCACCACTAAACCATGTCCCTAAGCTCTGCATCTACATGTCTTTTAAACACCTCCAGGGATGGTGCCTCAACCACTTCCCTGGGCAGCCTGTTCCAGGGCCTGACAACCCTTTTGGGGAAGAAATGTTTCCTAATATCCAATCTAAACAGCCCCTGGCATAACTTGAAGCTGTTTCCTCTTGTCCTATTGTCTATTACTTGGGGGAAGAGGCTGACACCTACATCAGAAGGCAGACACTACTACTTGGCCCACAGAATTCGGATGAAGTCAACCAGGCAGCAGTTAGGTGGTGTTTATGTGTGTAGCTGTGATCAAGCAGTGTAGACTGAAAGCTGTAAGGACGGGAAAGGATGTAAGGCAGCCAGGACACACTCAGTTTCTTTTAGCGCTCTTAGAAAGAGCAGAGCCACAGAACAAGGCAAAAAGTAACAAAAAACTTTGAAATGGGTGGATCGTGCTGAGGTAGAAGGAAATATAGCCTTTCCAAAGGACTGGCCACAGTTGTTTGTTTTGGGGTTGGTTTGTTTGTTTTTGTTTGTTTTTTTAGTGTGACTGTCAGAAACTTGTATTTCACACCATCTCTTATTTTCCTCAATTTTACATGCATAAAGGGAAGGTTCAGTCAACCAGTCAGACAAAGCTATGGTAATTTTTTATTAAAGTTTTAAAATGAAAAATCCAGCTCTAGGATATCAACCTGCTAAACTAAGTCTTTGTGCAAAGACTGAACTGCATCTCTGAAATACAAATCCAGATTCAGCCTCATGTGTGAGCCTCTCCTTGTTCAACCATGGTGTTACCCAGTGTCCTGGTTTCGGCAGGGATGGAGCTAATTTTCTTCCCAGTAGCTACTGTGTTTGGATTTAGTACGGGATTTGGTATGTGAAGAAAGTTGATAATACACTGATGTTATTAGTCGCTACTAAGAGATCAAGGATGTTTTTTAGCTTCTCAGGTTTTGCCAATGTGTAGGTGCAAAAAGTAGGGGTATAGCCAGTACAGTCAATCCAAACTGGCCAGAGAGTATTCCATACCACAGACATCATGCGCAGTATAAGTGGGGGTCAGGTGGTGGGCCAGGGGCTTTTCGTTTGTCTGCGCGTTCATTCGCTTGGCTGTTCATTCCCTCACTCAGTATCTCTGGAACTTGTAGTTCCAAAATCACTGCTTGGGACAGGCTGTATCAGTCATCAGGTGGACGGGCTGTGTCGGTCCTCGGGTGGTGAGAAATTGTGCATCATTCATTGTATATATAGTCTATTAGAATTATATTTTGTTCTTATTAATAATATGAATAGATAACATAATTATTATTATCTTTTTCTTTGCTGTGCTGGTGAACTGCCTTTATCTCAGCCCACGAGTTTTCCTTTCTGTCTGATTCTCCTCCCCACCCCACTGGGGAGGGAGAGTGAGTGAGTGGCTGTGTGGTATTGGGTTACCAGCTAAACCACGACACCCAGTCACCTGCTTTTCTTCTTGCGACCAACCTCATAATCTGATAAACAGAAGAATATTTCTGGCAAAGTCCTCAAGGGCTTTGCATGAGCAGATGTTTAGCATTTACAGATCCAAGAACTGTGCAAATAGTGGGTAGCCAGGCTCTTTGACAAAGTTTTGGACTTTCAAGGTACATGACATACAGAGATGTATGGTACAGAGGTACAGAGATTTTTGGAAATTTTCATGTGGCCTCAGCAGCCTACGAACAGAAAAGGACTACCCCCGAAGTGATCTTCCCAGGACCTGGGATCTAACATCTCACAGAAATAACAGAAGTGCGTTTTCAGAGCAGTGCAGAGGATGTGGAAAGAGGTGTGTGTTCTCTTTGTACTCAGCCCAAGGACTACACAGAAGCCACAGAGAAAAGTCAACAGCCAACTCCTAAAACACACACGCGTCACCACAACTGGGTCAAGGGGAACAGGGACAGAAGAGAGGTTCTCTTAAATCCTACACCAAGACTGCAGCTTGGGAAATAAAAACCCTGTCCCAAGTGAGGTACCAAACAGGAGCAGCCCTGCAGCTTCCCAAGGGGGGACACAAGGAGCTGTGCTGGAGCTGTCTCTGCCGAAGGTTGTTTCATTGTTTTCCAGAAAGTACTCACCTTTTTTAAGTCCTAAGACTCCAAAGGTGCACCAAACACACATTATGCATGCTTGCTAAGAACAAGTTTTCAATTTTTTCACCCATTAGTGTGGAGATTACATTAATTCCTATAAGCAGGACTCCTGGAATTCATATTGTTTGTTATGTACTACAATGGATATATTTCTACATAACCAAGCCGTTCTGGAACAAAAAAGCTACAGTCTTGACCATCAAAAATTCCTCTGTAACTAGAAGTGATTTTTTTTTTTAATCTGGCATAGCAGATTTCATTGAACAGCTTTATGTTGCATAAAAAATGGCATAAAAATAATTTCAAAGGTCTTACATTATTTTCTACTTTTTCTTCTTCTCTGTATGGTCTATGTTCTTACATGTTGTCTAGACTACCACACCTATAATGAGTTTTTTCAGAGTAATAGCACAAAACTTTTATAACACAGAACTAAGTATTACCAGCTATTGATCCTAGCCTTCAACTCCTTTGGAAAACTTTTCCAATTAAAGAAAAGTCACATTTTTGCAAAGAAATTACATTTTCAGATTTTCAGTTCTAAACTGAAAAATTCAGAAGGGGGTGCTTTTCTGATGGAAGCACAAACATTTTTGAAAATCTTTTCCACAGAGACTTTATAACTTGATATATTTATTATGATTTGTCATTGTTCTAATTAGAATGAAGTATGTTTTGACCAGCTTGAATAGTGTCTTCAGCTTTCATGTGAAGCAAACCAACAACAAGAACAAAAGTAAGGTTTTCTTACATGAATTTTTACTAACAATGGTTTCTCTCCCATGTGTAGGACTGTTCCCATTCTCTTGGAACATCTTTGTCATGGGCTGCAAAGCACCTAACATCAACACATCATGCATATTATTTTTTCTAATTTTTTTCTCAAGTTCAAAGGCAGTTTTGTCATACTGCTCAGCCCCAAGGTAAAGGGAAACATGACAGAATATCAGAGTGGTTAAAGCCAGCACAGCCTGCATTCAGATCTCACCTGCATTCTTGAACATTGCTGGATGCCAGAACAGCCATCCACAATTTTCAAGAGTGAGATGTTATTGTTGGGTGCCTCAGACACCTGACAGGCCTGCTTCCAGAAGGTGGACATACGACACACTTAAAAATCACCATTTTTTTTTGAGAGAGTTTTCGCTTGACATCCAAAATCTAAGGGACTGAAAAACACTACTCTCTCATCAACATATATGTATGTGTCTTCTACTGTACTCAACACATGTGCATATACATGGAATGTGCATAAACTTAAAGAGATATATGCCAGAACACTTACACTACACAGGCTGTAAATGGCATCTGGCATAACAGGCCTCTAAGGATTACCATAATTCTGGAATGGCTAATATGATTACTAATCTATCATCATGCAGAAAAGCAGAATGTCCCTTATTGCTGCCTACCCTACCCATAAATGGCCCCACTTTCAGAGACAAGTTAGTCTTCAGCTTTGTTAATTTACTGGAAGTTGCTGTCCTGTTAAAGAGCCGATAAACATGCTTGAGAGACAATGTTTAAATAGGACAGCCTATACAATGGGTTACTCTGCCAGTTTTTTTTTGTCAGCACAAACCACTAAGCTTCTCGGAGACAAGACGTAACCACTGGAGAAAGCACGTACATTATTTCATGCTTTAAAAATGCTGTATCCGCAACAAGAAAGAAATTCCCACAGGATGACTTTAGTGGGCTCTGAGTATTTGAGCAGTGTTACAGAGCAGGGGCAAACCCGTATCAGATTACATTACCCCTAAGAAAAAGTGGTGGGAGGACATTTCAGAGTGAAAGAGTTGCATGTAAAACATAACATGTACAATCCACACACATTAACATCCTAAAGAACAGCAGGTAATTTAATAGAGTTGAATGGGAATGGCATATTGGATTTATCAGGGATAAATCCCTAGGATCGCCCTTTCTGACTTTCCTGCACATGTAGGCAAGCACGTTTGGGGTTTTCTAGAAGAAACATTCTCCTTCTATCAGCTCTGTCTGCCCACCTTCAGAGTACTCCTAACACCATTTCTGCTCATCTGTAGCTACGGTCAGAAAATGGCCATTTCTAGCAAGCCTTTGGGGCCTATAAGAAAATGTTGGGCTTTGTTAGCAAACATTGTAAGGGTTCAGGCCACACTGCCTGTAACACAAACTTCACAGGTGGAGGATCAAGCACAGGGAAGTGGAAATCAGCAGTTAGCATGAGGTAAAGTATGTGCATGTGATAGGAGTCTCTTGGAAGAATGAGACTGAAAAACAGAAGGAAACTAGCTGTTGCTTCCAATGAAGCATTAAGTACAATCTCCCTGCTGCAATGCTGCATATAAGAAGCTGAGGGCTAATCCCATATTTAACGATTGGCATTTTACAAGATAAACAGGCAAGCAAATGTGTATCTTCACCTCATTCCTTACAGACAACACTAGACTCCTACTAATGCAAAGGAATTCATTATGGTATTAAAACTTAGATTTTCCAGGCTCTTACAGCAAGCCTGATTGTCCTCTTGAGCTAAATCATCACCAGTTATTAGTGAGAGCCGGGAAGCCAGCAGCATTAAGCTGACACAAAGCAAGCGTGAAGGTGGAATCCAGCTGCGACAGCGTGTGATGAACTAAACCCATGTCCGAACATGGAAAAAGTGTGTGGGCAAGTTCAGGGAAAAGTCTTCATAAGGCACAAGATATTTGGAACGGCAATTTTAGCTTCAGGAGACATGCTCAAGGTCTGAACACAGGTCAGTTGCTTCACATAATTGTTAACATTGTTCAACTTTGAAATGGATGCCTTTCTCATCAGCCCTGGGGTATGCTGGCTCCAAAGGACAGTTTGGCCATTGTCGTCTTAAAATTGCTGCCAGATAGGAGAAATATGTAAAAACTTTCTCATTAGTTTGGTTTTTTTTGTTGTTTTTTTTTTTGTTGTTGTTGTTGTTTTTTTACTGTGTTATTTATCTATGCCTGTCTAATCAGTGGTTCAAGTTTGCAAACTGGATAATAAATAACAGATCCACTTTTGTCTTTGTTGCTAACAATAGCGCATTCATTCTAATATTAGGGAAAAAATGTATACATGTGTCCTGATTCAAAGATACTGATTTCACCCTTTAGTAGGTGAACAGAGATGACTTGATAGGCATGGTTAATCTAACATGTCATACACACTGAGAAAAAAGGGTACTGACAAGAAATTCCAGACAGGGTCAGACTTCCAACAGTAGACAACTTAGTTATGTAAATATGTTATCTGAGTACTTGCTCCATATGCCAAAAATGTTTAATATTCAAGATAATGAAACATGTTTGAATCTGAGCAGTTTTGTTGATTCTGGCAATAAATTTCAGAGCCACTGAAACAACAGAAAATAATTTCTAAAATTAACCCATTTTACACAACCCTTGAAAGATTTCAACTAAAAATAGCAATGCTGTTAAGGAAAACCAGTACTCCACGGATTCAACAGGCAAACTTACACGGCCATGAGAAGTGGCAAGAGTTAAACAACAAAATGTAGATACTAAAGCATTAAATTAGCATAGAGGACTAACCATAGCTCTGGCTCCTACTCCTCCAGCTGAAAGGAGAACACCAGATGCACGTTTGGCATAAATCTGTGCTAACCTGATTGCAATGCCTGTAGATGTTTTCCTGATGCACTTAACCCTGCAGCTTAATTAAATAACCCGTTAACCAGGTTTGATCAGCATAATCCTGCAACATTTGCCTGGTCTTGGCCCTGCAACCACTTTACACGTACTTAGCAGCAATCTTCAGAAGTACTACTCTCAAGAACCAGGGCTGCCTACCCAGTTTAGTAAGAAGAGCAAAGATATTCTGATTTAAAGTACCTGACCTGCAAGACAGTGGCTTCTTTCTTAGACAGAGGGCACCACCACATGTACACAGTGAGAAGAAAGGCCGACCACTTGTATGACTTATCTGTGAGGTCCACAGAAGGTTCAGGCCTAGGGATGAATGAACATCACCTTACATGGAAACCAGTTTTCCTCTACATTCATGTGCTCCTTACATATCGGCCTTTAACAGCTGAAATCCAAGAGACAGTCATTGACAGGTACATTCCCTCTCCCTATGATGATCTGTGAATTGCTTAATCAACACATGAGGCGGCAAATAAATCTCAAGGTACGTCTCTTTGTAAAAAGTCTCCGAGATCACCTGGAGTTCAGTGCTTCTTCAGCTAGGATCTACCTGTCTCCAGCACATCCCCTTCCTACATAGGAAGAGTGTAGTCCTTCCTACTGTGCATAAAACACAAATAAATGCATGTTTTTCCTTTACTCCCTGGTTGGACTTTCCTCGAGGGCTGGTTTGACGTTAGGATGAAAAGCTCTGAAGAATGTGTAGATAAATACATTCCCTGTAGGGCATGAACAACTCGAGTGAGATGCTTCACCAAAGCAGATACCTGAATGCATCAGAAAAGTATCTAAAGGTCAGCTCTAAGATCTAAGCTGTCTTTAGAGGCAGCAGAGAGAAGGTGGGACCTCCAAAGGATGACTTTGCTGATCTGTTGCAGACACTTGAAGATTAAATGTGTGTGTCTCACTAAAAAACTTTCCCTGGAGGTGGTGGGGTATTTTAAGCAAGGTAGAAGACATCCTTTGTTTCCAGGACATCCTCAGAGCTCTCATTCCCCCAAAGAATGGCTTATTGATACTATCTAGTACCTTGCACAGGACTGGAATGATGTACTTTCAAAGTCAGGAGAAAAGTCCAACAGCAGATGCTTATTTCCACTCAGATACATGAACAGGAGGGTAAACTCTTCCATCAAGTGAGAGAGAGAGTTGATACACACAGATACCATTGGTTTTAACTCTTCGTTTCTTAGTTTCTAAATTTACATTTAAACCACAAGTCTTTTACATCATTTATAAAAGAAAAAGGCTAGTTTATGAATCAGCATTTAAAAGAGACACGTATGTTAAAAGAATAAATCAATCAACTCTTTCCTGAATTTCCTTCTTCATTGTTCTTTGGCAGGAATATCTTTACCAATGGGAAAGTGGTGGAAGGATGCAATTCATATTAAATTTATTTACTTATTAATTTATTTTTAGTCAAATAAAATAAACTTTTGTAGAGTCTCTTCTCATTCAGGAATTCCTTCACCGGGGAATTCTCTGCCTGGGAAGCTTAAAAAAAGTCTACTGTGTATTTTTTTCTATACCGCAGCAAAACTCCTGATTACTGTGCTATCTACCAAATGTCCTGCTTCTGTCATGAATCTGATAAGAGCTAAAGTATATACCAAATTCACTTCATAAGACTTCTTTCTTTATCTGAAATTCACTTCTATGACAAGGCAAATCAACCATCTTTTTCAAAATTAGAATTTCACATATTCAGCCAAGAAAATAGGAATTATGGGCTGTTCAAAAAGTATCAACACTTTCAATTAACTACGGGCAGTTCACAAAGTAGCAACACTTTCATTTGACCCAAAATACTGATCATATATTGACAGGTTATGAGTTTGGGGGGAGAGTGTTGGGGAATTTCAGTAACTAATTTGACAAATTTCACATCTTTAGTTTAGAAGCTAATTGTGAGCAGGTCACAAACGAACATGTCAAGTGTTGCCATAGTCTGATTTAATACATAGATCACAGTGCATTTTTGTCCATGTTTCAATGGCCCTGATCTCCATAGTACCAGTCTTTCTTGGAAGACAGACTTATCATTGTACATTCAAAACATGCTTTCCATGAACATTCTCTTCATCTAGAAGTTGAAAAAAAATATATCACTGCTTATGTGAATATTACAGCACTCTCATTGCTACAAAATTTGGACAAAACAAATAGAAAATGTCACAAAATTTGTCCCAATCTGGCTCCACCTAAAAATCCAAACTATGAAGTCACAGAAAACTTTCTGCTATGTTGAGTAGTTTTGCTGTATCCTGAAGGCAAGATCCAGCAATGCATGAAAAAGATTATTTTCAAGCACTGTAAATGCAGGAACTCTAACTAAGGCACAGCTTTTGTGTAGTGAGTCAGATGGTTCCCGTAAAGCAAAAATGTCAGGATTTTTTTTTCCACTTTGTAATTATTTTAAGGTCCCAACTCAGGAAAGAACTTAATTTTATGGCCAGGCACCCTTTCCTGTATAACAATGAAATCTTAAATGAGAGCTAAGCTCCTCTTCACTAAAAGAGCTTCAGTTTATCATGCTGATATTAGGAAGATGTTTATGAGAGCTTTTTCTGAGCCACTTTTGGGTCCTGTTTCCCATGCCTAGAGGTGACTGTGCCATGCTGGACCACGGCATATGCTCCTGCCTCACCTCACAGCCATCCTGGGACAGGAACGGATGCAACAGTTTCTCCTGCAAGTGACAGGGCTCCCAGGCAAAGCCAGATTCAGTTGCCATCACAGAGATGCTCTAGACCGGGGGTGGAGGGAACACCTCCAACTGCCTAAGTAAAATGTTTTGGAACAGTTGTTTAAAGAAGCAATTAAAGTGAAGGAGGCAGGAAGGTCAGCAAGTTTCTGTACAATATGCTCCCTGGAATGAATAATTTCCTCCAGCAATCTAACTTTGCCTTTAAATATGGTGCCAAAATATGCGTATGTGAGCATGTGTATAACAATCACTGAAATGAAGAGACTACAGGGGGGATGACTAATAGAAAGGGCTAAAATAAATCTCGGTTTAAGTCCAAAATGTTCCTATACAAACCTTGTATCCATTGGTGGCAACCAGCAGCAGTGTAAATTGCTGCTGAAAAAAAAAAAAATTGCTCTATCAAGTACCATCAGTAAATATTTTTTTTCACTGTGTATATATGTTTTCAGAGCCAAGACCTGAAACTTCAAAAGACTACAAACTAAACAAACTAAATTTTAAACTAGCTGCCAACAAAAAGAGGTTTTCTACATAACAATAGCAATACACAGGTTTGGTGGAGTGTACAATAGCGAGCCTGACAACCTCAACATATGCTTCAAGGAGCATTCATGCACTACCCAGCACTTTAGAGAGCTTTGACAGTCTTCCTTTGCTTATGGTTTTAAACATCAGCAGTAGCCAAAGCATCTTATTCTTGTACTGGAGGATAGCAACTTACAGATAATAAGCAGAAATTACATTTAAGGTTTTAAAATTGCAAAGATTTCTTTTTTCATACAAGTGAAGAAAAACCTCAAGCAGCCTGGGATCTTTCAGGGAACAAGACAGCAAGCTTTAACTCTTCCCCTTAACATCTTCCTGCTCCTTAGACATTACTGTGCAAATGCCAGGAAGAAAAATGACATGAGTGCTATGCAAAACTGGCCTTAAAAATGTAACCTGTCATCAGCCGGGAAAGACTTGTGGCTCTGGGACTGACTCCATCTTACTTTTTCTGTCTCAATGTTTGCAGGAAGAGAATAATGTTTATTTTGATGGTTTTCCTTATTGAAAATGACAAGCTTTTCTACAGTCCCATGCTCAGGCAGCCATTAAAGCAATTTGGAAAATGAATTCTCTTCAGCTCCCCCATGCTGTTAATTCATTTCCAATTCAGCTTTTCTTTATTTTTTTAAAGCTTACTGATACTAAGCTTTCATAAAGGCACAATCCAAGTCTCAGCCACTCAGAAGAAAAAGAAGTGTGAAGTGAATATGCCAAGTATTATAGGACAACTAGAGGACTGCTGTTTGTCCTTCCAACAGAAGGACTTTTTATTTTGCTCCCTACCCAGAAAGTAATGGGAACGCTGGGCCAGGAACTAGGGGCTTGAGCTAACTGGCACATTCAAGGTTAAAGCGAGCAGGATTCACAAGACAGAGGTTTAACCTATTTTTCACTCTCTGGAGATAATTCTCAAAGTCTAAGTTTAAATGCCTAGGGAAACTCAAGGAGACTAGATGTCTTTTCTATTGTCAGTGGAGACTGGCAAGCGCTTCTCCAGAGTTGTTTCTATGCCTGCCTCTCTACCTTAATTACTAGAGTAAGAGAACACAGTAATTTAAAAATATTCTATTACCAGCAATTACTAAACCAGTAATTACTACACTTAGATATCAAAAGTTATGTGCAGGGAGGGAGCTTCTCATCAGAAAATTGAGGACAGTATTTCTTGGCTTCTCTCTCCTTCCTCCAAATTCCCCTTTATTTCATTGCCTAGACTGCAAACTTTTTATAGAGACTGTCTTGCAACATGTCCATCTCACTTTCTGACAAGATTCTTATCTCAGAAATGCTAACACCACAGTTCTTTATATCCTCAGTACTGATTCACCTTAACAGGCTCTCTCTCTCTCAAAAAAAAAACCAAACCAAAACCAACAAACAAACAAAAACCCCCAAAACAAACCAGTCCTTGTTGGCCTGCACAATGCATGCAATAGAAGAAGCAGTAACTCCTTCCAAAAAACCCGTAAGTGCACATGGCACTTGCTCTGGGTTAACACCGTGCATCTTTGATTCCAGTAACAATCGTCTGACTGGAGTCTAAACAACTTGGCAGCCCTGCAGAGCTTGGTCCCTCCAGAGTAGGGCTGAGGATCATCTGCTTGCACTGCAGTTGGCTTCCAGTTCAAACAGACAAACTCAGTTTGCAACTGTTAGTCCCTTGTTCCTCATAATTGTGTTTACCTTCGCTGGAAATAAAATGAATAGGAAGGCAACAATCCGATCCAGTTCCATAAAGTCAGCATCAGTGTAATCCTGGACACATTGCTAATTTATCAACAGCTTCAAGAAATACCCTGGTTAATTTGGTAGGAAATCCCATTGTGAAAATCTTTTTGGATGCCCCGGAAAGCAGCTCCTTGGCTGGCAAGTCAAGTAGCACTTCCCTTGCCCTCCAAATTAGCTGGATACCCAAAGGAAATTACTAATCTTTCAGTTCAAAACCAAAACACACACAAGTATAATGAGCACGGTTTTCCTTTGTGGAAGAATAGATAATCAATGGGTTGAAGAGTAGAGAATATACATTTCTGTTAACACTAAATCTGTGGTACTCTGTTTGGGTGAAGCTCCTGTGTGTCTTCACCTGTACTGTTCCTATCACAAAACTTCTACCAAACAAGCTGAGGTATTTATTATATTTTTAACCTGTCGTGAAAACTCTGCAAAAAAAAAAGCAAATACAATAATACACACACATAAAACCAAACAAGTACTAATTTGTCTTATTGGCTTCCAAAATATCATTTGCTGCTGCAGAATTTGAGTATCTGCTATGTAAAATCAACTTCAATGGCGAATTCCCCTCGTTAAAATGACTTGTAAAATTTCTAGCATTTCCTTTTCATTTAAAATTTCTGATAGAGAGAAAGTTGATTTTGTTTTCTTCTAGTTTTCTTTCAATTACCCATTTTCTTCTGGCTTTTACTGTTGTCTTGTTTCCTTTATATATTAGGGGTTTTGTTGGGGGAAGTGCTGCAGAAACTCCCAAGACCTCTTGAAGAGCATCTGAACATCTCTAAGGCAGAACTCCAAATGTCAAAACATCTCTGCGACCTGAATTTCTCTGGAAGAAAATCTTAAAGCAGTTTCTGCGATAAAGCCAAAAGCTTAGAGCAACAGGAACAGAGGAAGCATGAGGGCTGTCATTTCCTCTAAGAGCAGTAAGATGATAATTCCTATTAACACCTCCCAGAGATACAGACGGTTCCAGGGAGCCATATGTGACTCTCCTCTTATTATTTTTTTGTGCCTGAAAGACTAAATCAGTCAACACAACATGAAGGAATTAGCTCCTGGCACTATCTTGTGTGGTATATGTTGTTTTGAGACACAAACTCTAGTGCTTTTACTATGCATTTTTACTCATAAATTTCACTGATGCACTGTACATCAGAGAAGTAGCACAAGAATGACTAGCTTTAAAAAAAAAAACCAAAACCATGATGTCATCAAATCCCAAATGCTGTATCAACAGTTTCAGTTACAGAAAAATGACAATTCCTAATCCTCTGTATTAATGGCAGCTATTCTGAAAGGTCTGCCAATGCTGACACCTAGAACAGCTGGATTATAGGTATAAAGGTATAATTACAGAAACACCTGCACTATCTGAAAGATACTGTCACCTTTATTGTGGTCTAGATTCTGGGAAGTTCAAAACAAGCAAAAGCTTGAAAACTTCAATGACTATGCTTACAAAAATGCTCTTCAAAAACAGCTGTTCTAACCCACTTTCCAAAGTTCACTCCAATCTGCTGCTTTTAGAGTTTTTTTTATTTGTTTAAGTGTATTTGGTCTGTGAAAAGATGAAAAGCTCCATGATTTTAGTTCCCTTTTTAGTCAATAAACCACCAGTGGAAGACAGGCAGGAGGAAAGAGAGCAGGATGCTTTTTCTGTTACAATAGTAAGACTTGGGAGACATGGGTTCAGTGCCTGGCTCTGACATACATTTCCTGTGTGACCTTAGGCAAACCGTTTGGTGTTTCAATTATTTATCTGTAAAGCAGGGGTAACCACTATCCCAGACATGGGATTTATTGTATAACATTTATTAACATGTCAGAGGTGCTCAAAAAGTCACGCATTAGACTCCTACTGATCATACACCCAAAATCAGTGGTCAAAATGACCCAGGGTATACCAGTGTATATCATACAGACACCTCTCATAAAACCGTACTTGCCTACTACCACTCTTCAGCCTGCAGTGTCTCACAAGAGCAGTCTGAAATTTCTACAAAGATAAACTGCTAAGTAGAAGAAAGATGTCAAACAATGCAGGGGGAAATGCCACCTGTTTTGGAAAAAAGGGATGCAAAACCTGTAAGTATTTATGAGCACACTGCCCAAGACCACGCTACCCAGATGGACCTCCTTTAGGTAAGCCATCAGAAGTATAACAGCAATGAAAAACAAGTTAAGCGCAAAATTTAAGGGTTTTGACTTCGTTTTTCCAACAGCTATCCAAAACCATATAGTCCATCCAATCCTTGTCAGTGTAACTTAAGATATTGTGTGGACATAATTACAAACTATGCCTGGAAATTAAGACTTGTCCACTTGGTGGGTAGTGTACACCTCAGCTAATTCACGCATGCAAAACAGGTGTCTTGTCTAAGACAATTTGCCCAGACTTCTGGAAAAGTCAACACAGAGAAACAAACAATGCCTAGAAGGAATTAATCACAACAAGATTTGGCCAGACAAAATCTGCCAAGGAGACTCCCACCTCTCTGTTGCTGTGAGCACGCAGACACACACCCTCTCTCACAGCACACAGAGTCCAGGGAAGGGACAAGGAAACGGCCCATGATCCTTTGACAGGCAATGTGTCGAAGGGAAGCTGATCTTCCACATGTAAGGCTGGACTATATAAAACATTAAAATGCAATGCCACAGAAAATGAGATATAGGGTGGAGAACTAATTCAGACTACTTGGAGAATTGTCTCGGTCTATACAATACTGTCTCATACAACATCCCAAATGTTTTTCTCGGTGATTATGTTTTTGATGCCCATCTGTAAGCCATATATATATATTTTTCTCAGACCTTTCAGCAGCAAAAATCTCGGAAACTTGCTTAGAAATATCTTATTGGATCTATATTTACACAGATTCAGTCACCTGCATATGAGGGATGGTAGCCAAAAGGCTAGAAAAGTAGCTAACAACAAAATATAATATTACTTTTCAAGTAGTCGAAAGAGCTGGTTCTGTCTCATAAAGACATATTATTCTGAATTTCAGCAATAAATTCACCTCAGCAGTGAAGTTTCCCTCTCTTGGCCACCACAGTATAAATGATGGTATTTTAGTGGTTTAAGAAAAGCTTTGAAAGTAATAAATACATATTAGAAATGAAATCTAAGAATGTGTCTCCTTTACCACAATTTATTTTGATTTTCTTTGTAGTCGACACAAAATCATATTTTGAAGAACATTGTGTTGAAAGAATAAATTTCTCTGGTACTCACATTTGTTAAAAGCACACTCAAAAAGAGAAAATTATAACATGGACTATAGAAAAATAGATATTGATAATGTATTCAGACCTAGCTAGCATTTTAGCAAATAATCACAGGAAAAAACCCCAAAAACAAAAAACAAAAACCCAAAAACAACCCAAAACCAAAAAAATCCCCAAGGAACATGATTCAGCTTGATAACACATCCTGCTGATATTACATACACCATTTAATCAGGGAGGATTCTGATTAAGACTCAGTCCTCTTTGGAGGTGTGACTCAGGGAAGCATTCTCCACGTTTCCTTCAGGATTAGCCTGACCTAGTTTGACACTGCATTCTAGGAAACCAGGAACACACAACCAGCTGCTTGCCCTAGGTGAGGGACAGCAGTCAACAGCTGGAGGGGCTCAGCTACTTACGATGATCTGCCCACAGATAGAAAGAACTTTTTATTGTCTGAAGAAGCAACTGATTCGTCTAGTTCTGCTGGACTTACTTTT
The DNA here is from genome assembly GCA_000699545.1 of Podiceps cristatus. Classification (NCBI taxonomy): domain Eukaryota; kingdom Metazoa; phylum Chordata; class Aves; order Podicipediformes; family Podicipedidae; genus Podiceps; species Podiceps cristatus. Next base: position 21,506 of record KL256682.1, on the reverse strand, counting down.
GTCTCAGTGCCTCTCGGGGCTCAGGGCACATCGTAACGTACTCACCATCATCTGCTGAACATGGAATATTTCAGCTCCAGTGGCAGAGAGGCGGTTTGGAAATGAAATGTCAAGAAAGGCTCCAGGGAGAGTGCTCGGTCCAGCATTGTAAACCTTTAAGACAAAGATGCATATAAATGTATAAAAAATAAATAAAAGTAAAATTACATATATGACTACTCATAAATGGGAAACTACTGTAGAACCAGAGCTGGGAGTATAGGTAAAGTTGAAAAACTTCAAATACTATGCAATTTTTTCAATGTCTTCAGACTAAGCCTTCTTTTGTAAATATAAGGATGAAGTCAAAGGTTTATCTTATCTAAGTCTTCAGGCACAGCTCATATATCAAGTGAGAAGCATTCTTCCAGGATAATTAGCAGTCATCAATACAAATAGCATGAGATTTCTACCTTATGTACAGTACTCGTTGAGTGTTTTGGTAACACCATCCGGAAGACTGTAAGAAATATTGCTGTCTCAGTGAACATTCTCATTTCCATCTGGTAACCACTGCACTATATTCTGCATATGTTTTCTTTATGGAGCAGACGCCAAAGTAATGATGATCGTGACTACCGAACTGCGGGTTTGCTGAGTGAGTTGCCAGGAAATGCATGTGAATAACTTCCATTCAAGTTCTGGGGTTTCCGATTAAATGAAACTCTTAGTGGAAAGCACTGGCATTTTATCAAACCCCCTATAAATTTTCAACAAAAACTCAACGAATTTCCAGTCCACCACTGAAACGTATCCAGTGAAAATTCCAAAATTTGTGGGTTTTTGCTGAAAAGAAACAATCCATGGAAAATGTCAATGAAAATAAGTTTTCATGTCTATTTACATTTTTTTATTAGGAAAAATATTTCCTGGTTGTTTCTAGCAGCACATATATAGGCGCATACAGTAAAAACATTAAGCCCATTCGAATATTTATCCACACTGAGACAGTACTATCAAAAGATGTAGCAATCAGTTGTTAATTGTGTAAAGTACAAATATTAAAACCAACAGGTTTTCATTCTTCAAAGACTGTTTATATTTGAAGAAACGCCTGACTGATAAAGAGAATCAGTTCACAATGCCAAAGCCTTACAAAAACCCCGAGGCTCCAGGCAGGGGGAGAAATCCCACTACAATGGAGCCTGATAAATGCTGCATGAAATACAAACTTAATGTTTCATGTTAGACATTTTAAAAAGACTTGATTATCTCACTGAGATCAGATGTAAGAGCTAATGCAGAAAAGACATTTTCACTGCACATCTTGTTACCCTCCCCCCCCCAAATTATGCATAGGTCATTATTAACATTGGACGTGGTATAGATTTTCACATACAAAAAAACGCTATAGAGCCCCATATTTTTGTAAATCACCTCTTTTTCTTGATTAAGAAAGAATTATTTTTCTCCATATGGAGAAGTTTAATAAATGGCAGACAAATAATTAAAAACAATTAAGCAAACACTGTTACAAACCATGCCTTGCCCATTATGAAACTGTACCCTTTCTCTCTGGCACACAGTTATGAGGTTTACCACGTTACTGGAGAGCAGATCTATGACTTGTTACAGTGTAATTTTCTACTTCTATATGGAAAAAAATATTAATATTGCAACCTCTAAGTGTGTGCATGAAAGACAGAGGTTGGGGCAGGACAAATAGTGGCTCTGCCAATATATAGATTCTCTCTCCTTTTACCTGTTATCACTATGTTTTATTGAAAATATTTATCTAGTTAAAGCATCATTACAGCTGTTTGTTATCTGTTTTTAACTAACAACTGGCTATGGGGAGAAGGGAGAGGGGAAGACCTATAAACCCTCAGCAATGAAATCAGAATCATGAGAATTAATAGGCTGGTTCACAAAAGCTTTAATGTCCTGAAATCCTGCTTTCACTCCTTTTCAGTAAATAGCTAAGGACACTGCGTGACAGTGGGGGCTTAATTGCTCTGGACCACAGTCTGTCCACAGAGGCAGACACGTGTTATTCATTAGGAGCTGAGTGGCATTCATGCCTGGGAGAACAGAAAGGGGAAAAAAGGCAAAAGACTATTTTTTACAATAAATGATTACCCCACCTCTGCATGATTTATCATTCCCTAGTTCCATCTAGTGGTCAAAAAGGATTTGAAGTGCTTGTAATAGATACAGTCAGGGCAGGAAGACAAGTTCATTTCGGCCGCATCACAAGAGTTCATTATAATAAATCAACCATGTTTTGCCGCATCAGGAACCCAACTATAACTGCCATGTAAAGTGTAATTTATAGATAGTACTTGAATAACACCAAGATGCTATGAGACATTTAATGACACCTTCTCACACCCGTCTTTTTAGTGTCACAGTCTCCTCCCCATGCTGCACTCTTATCAGTAGTGCTATAAACATTTTCATACTGGGGGCAATTAGCAAGCCTGAATGCCTTGCACAGCTATGTGTTTGTTCTCATGGATAAAGGCTGCCCGCTCCTCTGCTCAGGGGTCATGCCACTCAGAAGTATTACTCCTCCCTTTTGAACCTGTGACTGTTTCCAAGATGTGGCACTTGAGTAACTAGAGCTCTTTACTCAGCATGTGATGAAAGACAAAATAAAAACAAGTGGTAGCAGCTTCATTCCCATGGAAATGAGAAGCCCTATTTGCAATTCTAGTTATGATATATTCAGATAAGGAAATATACCATCCCCGCACACTGTAAGTATGGCATCCAATCAAGAACGCATTGCACAGCATATTGTGATTCAGAAACATGCACCACACTCAGAATAAAAGACACAAAACCAGAATGTGCTGTCAAGCAGGAAAGCAGTCAAATTAAGGATCGGTTTTACCTGCAGTGTGAAGTTGAGAGACTGGAAAAGGCATTCGTGGTTTTCCAACTGAACAAAGTTGGATGCATCCACAGAATCACCGTAGAAAAATGAAGTGGGGAAGACTTCTCTGAAAGATTAAGACACAGATTTAGTAAGGTCCATTTCTCACAAAAATTAAATATGTTTGTGGCAAGCTGAATTGCACCTCTTGCTTTCTGATCATGTGAAATTCTATGGAACCGTTTTATATTAATCTATTATTTGTGATTTGATTTCCTCTTGACAACACTAAGCTACACAACTGACCTGGCTTAACATCCCATCATTGAAGCAGACTTCCCTTGATTACTTATCTCTTTTTCTCCTTTCCTATCACAAAACCTCTTCTCCAGGGCCCCCTGCCATGGATGATTTATGCCAGTCCTATAGCCTGTGTAACACAGGAAATCATTGCACTACCAAGTTAATCTGAAGAAACAGTTACTCATAGGAATACTGTCAGTTACATATCCACTAAAGTAACATTTCCATTTTCCCTACCATTTACCTACCATCTATCATAGCACTGCAGGAACAAATGCTTCATTAATTACCTGAGCTTCACTACCTTTATGATTAGCAGATGGTTAAAGGGAAGAGTAGAGGGGGATATAACTTGCTTTCAACTACAGTGACTCAGGCCAAGTCTCTTCAACTACTCTTATCATCTTATCACAAAGTAAAACACAGTAGGGTTTTATCAGAAAAGACCTGGAAGCACACCACAGTACCTGGAAATTCTGCAGAAGGTGGCTAGGAGTGCTTTACGCATCCTTTGTGCCTCCTTCTAATCTCGGGCTGCTCCACTGGCTGGAAGTGGTCCTGGTATAACTTCAGAGAAACCTTGGTGAGGGACTGCCTAAAACTCTGTTTCTTCCCAGGCTGGTTTTTAAGACAGGATTTTAAGCCTGTTTAGGTACATTTTCTTTTTTCCTGACTGCCTCCTATGCCAGGGATTGCTAGGGGAAACAGCGAGAGACAGATTTACTCCTCTCGTTTACAGCATTGTGCCAGAAGGCTCCTCCCAAACATGGTGCAAGCCCTTCCGGGCTATTTATGACCAGGGATGAAGTTTGTTCTCGTAGACCGAAATGCAGGATAGCTAATAAAAATAAGCTTTAGAAATACACTGTCCAAAAAAGAGTATTACTAATATTACCATGCCTGGGAATATTGTGCCCTCCAATAAACTCAACTTTCCCCTGATAGCTGGACATTTCTGTGAACTTGAATTAACTAAGCCTTGTATATGAGAAAGAAAAACATCCAGATAGTCAGTTGGGTGGAGCTTATAAATTCAGAGACCTTGGGCTTTAAAAAAGTACATTTTGAAGAGAAAGAAAAGAGCCCAATTTTTATCAGGTTTTTTGGCATGCAGTAGTAGGTGACAGAGATGTAAAGAGAAAGATGAAAGCATTCATATCTGTAAAGCTGTACAAAAATTGATCTGTATCAAACCATCAAGAAGCAAGAGAGACAGAGTTAAATTTCTACACAATCTGTAACAATGAAAGCATTCAAAAACTTCCAGAACATGCTGCTGAAACTGTACTCTCAATACAGAGGAGATTTTTGTCCTCGCTATTCATCTTGTGAGGTCTGACAGCGCTCTTCGCTTCTCTGAGCAGGCTCAAGCGTATCTTCCACCCATTCTGACTATTGTGGTGGCAATTAAGGGATTTTATTTCTATGCAACAAGAGGGGAAATCATCTTTATGTGGTAAAATCGAGACTAGGCCATGAATCTGAGTTTACCCAGCTTTTCAGCCAAATCACATCAGTGCAGGTAACTACGTTCCTACACATGTAGCACACTGGTCAAGGGAATCTTTGACTTCTACTGATGCCAGCCCGCACTGATCATCCAGACAATACATATTCCCTGGGGGTTGCCATCAGTGGTGGCTAAACCGGATGCTGACCTCTTGGGGACACTGCTGATGAGTTTTTGCTTCCCGAGTTTAGGAATGAATGTCAACCTTCTCAGACTACATGGATGCTAATTCACCTCCAGTGACCAGGTCCCTCAATTCCAACTTGAGCACTGTCTATACTAAAGGATGGTCTGCCTGTTGGGACTGACTGCAAATCTTTCATTCCGGACTTAAGACTGTAATGCAGAAGTGGAAGGGAAGACCCTTGTGTACAAAGGCAGGAACTGGCACATGTGCAGCCCCAGGGAGAGGACAACAGCTATGTGTTATACAAATATTTCAGTCAAAGGGTGAGTGATGTTCCTTGGTTGGTATTCCGACGTTTCGCAGGCTAGGGAGCAGAGGGAGTGGGAAAATGAACAGAAGCAGAAGTGAATTCTGATTGTGAAATTAAACAGAAAGGCAAACAGCTAGACTCTGCAAAGCTCCTTGAAATCCCAAAACATTTGACCCTAACCTTTGGCCTGGCGATTCTCAACCATATCCTTAAAGACATGCCCTAAGGAACAAGATGTGATTTACTTGTTCTCTTTTTGTATTATTTTAAGGTCCATCATACCTACAGAATCAAATGAATTCAAATATGATCACTAAAATACCTACTATAAATGCTAATTAGCATTAGCTAGAAAGGAGTGAGAAAGAGGTACAGTGTTAGAATGAAAGACATGACAAATAAAATTCCCAGATAATGAATGAGGTTGTCTGTATTTCCAGAGTCTGGGAAACAGGGAAAAAGCAACAGTCTCGCTACATCTAAACAAAAAGAAGAATTCAATTTTTCACTGGCCGAGACTCAGATGTTATTGTTAGGATAATTATTATTGTTGTTGTTGTTTTCATCTGGTGACTGGTACTTACCCGTTGATAGATGAGTCCACCTCATGCATCAGGGGCACCGACAGGGTTAGAGTATTATCATGCAGCGATTCAGCACGTTCTAGGTTTCCACTGTGCCAGAAAGGAAAAATAAACACGCTGTAAATCGACAGCCTTTGCAATATATCACACAGCTTCACAACTACCATCTCTCTGCCTTGTACTCTGAGCCTCTCCCTTTGAGTGATGTCAGTTCTCCTTAAGAAGCCTCTTAAAGATCAAGAGTTACATTTGTTCATCCCACCTTGGAGAGGGCACACGCACACAGCACGCTCCTCTGTGGCTGTAACGTGACCAGGCTCACACCGAAAAACCTATCCTGGAGCAAGGTGTGGATTCAAACAGCAGTGCGAAACTACAGCAGTGTGAAACTACAGTGGCCATCACACACAGTGGAGAGAAACAAGCCCATTTAGACTCCAGTGCAAGGGTTCATTTTCTCCCAGCCTGTGTGTCAGTTTGGGAGGGACAGACACACCCCACTAAGGGTCTTGACCCAGTAAATGAAACTGCGCTTTCATTGCACCTGCATTGTACCACAGCATGAACGTGGTACCACTACAAGCATTTTTTTGGGTGAGACTCTCATACTGAACTGGCCGTAACCTCTCAGCAGTTCCACCTCCTCTTCCTGTACTTAGTCGCCAAAATGAAAGCACATCTACATTTTCAAAGGCAATTGCCTCAACTGGTCAAAAGCAGAAGGAGGAAAGAGAAAAGTGAGCTGTCATCTCTGATTTGAGTCAGTCTATTTCAGTGCGAACACATGTATGAAGTCTGGGAAACATTCCTGAAATGCATGTCCAACATGCAAACTTCTAATTATTCAAATTCTGATGGTGAGTCTGTTTGGTGGGTGACAGCTCAGAAGAACAATCTTGAAAGTTATGTTACATCTATTTCCAATTTCTTCAGCAGCAACTTTGGAATCACTTTTGCCTTGCAGTTCATTGGATTTACTCACAAATCAAACTGGCAAAACATAAGATACGATCTTATTTATTTGAGGACAGTGTCACTGAGGCAACAGCAGGCAGCAACATCCCAAGTGATACCAGGCAGATGATGAGTTGCTCAGATTACAAAAGCAGAGCCTGCTGGCTACATACGTGCTTAGATACAGCTCAGCTTTGTGCAACTGACCTATTGGCCATGTCTGCGAATAAAACTATGGGCCACATGGAAAAACCCACAAACTTTCAGCCCCAGGAAAAAAGTGCTTAATAAAAGCTTTTTCCTCTGAATAGGCTCAAAGAAGAGTCAAAAATGGAGACATTTCTCATCCAACACAAATACCGAGACACCATGATGGCAAGCAGAATAAGCAAGTAGAATTCCATGCAGGGTTCATGGGTATGTGCTTATCTGTTTCAAATGGAGCAAAGGTACTGCCAGAAAAGGAGAATATAGCTCAGTGAATCTAGCTCTAGAAAAATAGTTGACGCCAGGAAGCACAGAAGAGGGTTTGGGGTTTTTTTGAAACAAAAAGAGTAAATGTGATGTAATGTTTAGTTCTTTCTCCAATTGATCTCTTTTACTACTGAACCAGTCTCATTACAGATGCTACTGCCAAATTTGCAGCTTCATGGAACAGGTTTAATTGGCCACTTGCAGGCAATACTTACTTTCCCATGACAGCGTGGCATAGCTTCCCTGTGCCCATCTATTTCTGCCAGACTAGCTGCAGTTTTGTGTGGAAACAATGTTCCCACTCATTGCAGTCTGGCCACAGCACAGACTCTTCCTCTCCAGTTCCTTATCACTGACTTTACCCCTGGGCTCCCTGCAACTCTTGTGGTAGAAAGATTTTATTACACTTATTTGACAGCAAGGGAATTGAGCAATTTGCCTGAAGTCACAGAGAAAACGAAGGTAATCAGCACTGGGACCTGCACTGTTGTCTTTGGAGGTTCAGCTGAATCCTTCAAAACACAACTGTCCTCCCGCCCATTGTGCTGAAATGAGAAACTTTCTCTTAACCCCTCTGATCATTTGCACTATGTGTAGAAACTACTTTTTTTTTTCTTTGCTCCATCAAAAGGCTCTGTCTGACCCTTCTCACTGGTAGGGCACAGAAATCCAAGGAGTGAGGTTACAGAGGAAACCTTGAGCTATATTAGAGGGCTGGAGCACCTCCCCTACGAAGAGAGGCTGAGGGAGCTGGGCTTGTTCAGCCTAGAGAAGAGAAGGCTGCGGGGGGACCTCATTGCAGCCTTCCAGTACCTGAAGGGAGCATACAAACAGGAGGGGAACCAACTTTTTAAAAGGGTAGAAAATGGCAGGACAAGGGGGAATGGATTTAAAAAAGGAAGGAAGGTTTAAATTAGATATTAGAGGGAAGTTTTTTACAGAGAGAGTGGTGAG
>KL256682.1:612-13315 GCA_000699545.1 Podiceps cristatus | reverse complement strand
GGGGGGTTGGAACTCTCTGATCCTTGGGGTCCCTTCCAACCCAGACCTTTCTATGATTCTGTGATTCTATCCAAGGCAAGGAAACGAGAGGTACAGTCTGGAAAACCCTGTCTGAGTAAATTTAAAGCAATGCTGACCCATCTTTTATCTGCTGGCATTCAACTAGCAGATACCGATGCATCTTCCTCACCTAGAAGTATCACAGGGTCATCTGAACACGTGATGAATTTCTTCTCATGGAGAATAAAACTTACTCTAACACGCAAGACATGGTCTTGCCCCTCTGATGTGAGGTCTCACTTTCAGTGTTTCATACCAGCCCCACATGCTGCAGGATCTTGTTCCCACCTACAGCTGTTCCTGCAGGCGAGAACTACGCCTTATGAGAGCAGTCACTCAGCAACTGCTGCATCTCACCTCTCATCTTCAGCCAGTAAATGAGGTGTCATCACATTGGGGAGGAGAATTCAGGCTGGAGAGCCTGATTTTGACACAGAAGGGTATGAAGTTGGCCCACTCACTCAGTAAGTGGAAGCGGGAACCAGCCACACATCCAGAACGTCAGAGCAGCAGTTTATGGCCCAGGTTAATGCAGCTGTGCTACCGTCAGTTCCCGTACACACCCCGACAGTGCCTGTGACTGAATCACTCACAGAGTCTCCTTCTTTGTGCCATATCAACTTAGGAGGCACAGAGCACGTGTCACCACACCTTTTATTCTGCCCGAGATAAAGTCCCTATGCACGCGTACTTGGCATCACCCTACAGCAATGCCTGCTCCAAGTGCCCTTGGGGAAGTACCCTATTCAGCTGTTTCACACGGTCTGTCATAGCTCGCTGAAGATCTGGAGGGGAAAAAATAGACATGCAACTTTGGAAACTGTCAGTGAGATCCCTGACCATCTGATGAAAGCATTTATCTTTTTTGGTTTTCAGCCAAGCATGCTTATTTCAAATGCTGGAACAAATGGGTCTGCCTGGTGCTGATCATCAGCTGCAGCTGAGCTAGGCTTGATATGGGGCCCAAAGGGATGGGCACAGAAACACAGGGGCCTTCCGACTGAGAGAACACAAAATGCTCCTTCAGAATTGCAACTGCCTGGCAAAGAAAGCTTCAATATGATTCTACCTCATTTTTCAGGAAGCTGCGTCACATGGTTCTTCTATATTATCAAAATACATGCATTTAGCCCCAGTAACTTAACCTCATTTGCTACACACGCATGTGTCTACAACTAATATCACACAACTGTCAAGCACATGCAATGCACATTTCATGTGACAAAGAATATCCAAGTCATCAAGACGTACAAAGGTTCCCTTACCTTTGGGCAGTGACAAGGAAGGTAAGCGTTTCTTCCTGCCCAGACAAGTGGCTGGTGTCAAAGATCACACTGAACTCATACTGCGTAAAGAAAAAGCGGTATTTAGAGACAGTGTATATTATTTCAAAATGTATTTATTCTGAAACTTCATATATATTTTACTGGCCTAGCCGTACAAAAGTAATGTATTTTGATACATGTAAGAGAGCCTCCTCTACTGTAGAGTATCTTTTAAATCTTAGCAATTGTGTCTCTGTTCAAATACTAGAGTCTCATTTTTCCTTCATTGTAAAAAGGCCCTTCCTAGAATTGCCATTCAAAGATATTTCTTGTGGAGATCATCTGCCAGGGAAGTGTCTTCCAGTATGAGGGGATCACTACCTGAAACTAACTCAGAGCCAATCTGTATGTTACTTGCTGGTGAAGAGATCTTTTAGGTGAATAAAGATCATGCCAAAGGCCTGCACAGAGACTTGGAGCAACCAGCACAAGCTAAAGCAGTATTCAGGCCACCCATAATGGATAAAATAAGGTGCTAAATTTGAAAAGAGAATCTACTTTGATGACCACTGGAGCACTACAGTAACTTTTCCATGCAACAACATTTCTACCTAACTCCAAAACATTTTCTGGCCAAGTGAAACAGTTTCCAAATTAATGCTAATTTCAATGGCTTGCTGAAAACAAAACAAAACAAAACAAAAAACCCTGAAGATAATCCAACTATGTCATTCTGAAGCAAAACACTGAAAATCTTACATTCCAGATAATATTTTGCTACTGCATTTAATTTTCCCATTCTATTTGAAATGTTTTAAATGTTTCAAGAGAGAATGCTAAAGTCAATAAAATACACCAACCAAAAAATTTCATGTCGTGTCAAAGGACATGTCAATTCAAATGGAAAGAATTAGTTTTTGAAATTTTCTGAACAATTTCAGACTCATTTTGTTCATGTCATTCTGAAGTTATTCCCCATCTTTTCACATTTCTGGGTTGGTCATCTTTACAGATTGGTTTAGTGACAGAAAGAATCCAGCTGGTTTTCTAAGCATTATGAGAGAGCTCATCTTCTATTGCTAAATAAAATCCTCTTTAAAAGCGACCAGGAGACCATAATATGAAAAAGCCATTAAGACATTTTAATTGTAATTCATACAAATTCAGTTGCGCTTTAAGGTGAAAGAAGATGAAAACAGAATAAGGCAACATAAATTAGACAATGAGTCCTTTCTATTTTTTTTTTTTCAGAGAAAACATGTAAGTTTTTCATAGCTGTAACGCTGGTATCATTTTTCAAGAGCATTGTATTGCAGTGCACAGGGTACTGTCATTGGCTCCATCTGGTGGGAAAGAGGACAGCCACACTCCATAACTGTGAAAAGCTTGGATATTTGGGTTAAAAAGCTATAAAGTATCAGTCATACACATTTAACAGAGCAGTTGCCCTTCCAGCCACTCCTTGGAGACAAAGAGGAGAACAGACCATCACTCTGCAAACACAAATATCACAAGATTACCCTAGATTTTGATCTCATGAAAGGAAATCCCACGCTGCACTTAAGGAAGTCTGACTCCAGCAACTCACAGGCGATGCCCAGCTCCTCCTGTAAGAAAATAAAAAACACCATGAGATGATAGATTTGAGGAGAAAAAGAGGATTACTAAGAAATACCATTGTGATGAGATATCGTAGAAAATGAAACATTTCCCACCATAGCACTGTTATTCCCAGAAAACTAATACTTCTTGAATAAGGAAAAGTGTAGTGTTGCACCTCCTCACTCCACCTGAGTCAGACCAGCACTGGGAAAAAGAAAACCATCAGAACATGGCTCCGAGAGACCATGAGGAAATACAGCATGACTAAGCAAATTAGAGTCAGGGTATCAGCCCAAATGCTTCAATAACTCGGATCATCAGTTGTTCTCTCTGTTTATTAAATGACAGCATTCAAATGATTTAGAATACAGGTTTCCCAAGGTAGTTTTTCCAGGTACCAGTATCATAAAAGAGAGAACCAAGTTGGGTGACAGTGACCAAACCGTGCCACACACAGATGCCAGAGAAAATGTTAATCTGGTGTCATTCACTGCCCTGATTTCTTTCTCTGGTCCCCAGGATGAGCCACATTGGTATGGATACCAACTTTCTTTAGTGATACAACGGTGGCATCGATAAAGTGGAGGGATGAGCCTCTCTTCATGCTAAGCATTGACAGACTATGAACATTGTCAATAATACAAATGAAAAAGGTTAGAGCAGCCCTGTCCTGCTTGACTGCTGACTCTGTTACAACAACAGAACTACCTCTACTGAATGGAGAGTGTTTCATTGTTCCTTAAAATAAGTGTCTGGCTCCAGATTAGCAAATTCTCATGTCCAGATTACCAGGGAATAGTTTTATGCTTTATCACCATGGACAAGTTCATTTCACTAAACTTTAAAAGTGGGATTTGGCTTTAGACTCTGATACACACTTCTACGTGCCTACACAGCAAGTGACTGCTGTGATCTAGGTGTCAGTGCTCCCATCGTAGTCAATGGATGTAGAAAACAGTTCAGCAGACCAGACGCAGATGTTTAGTTTAGATTGGGCTGAATGCCTCTCTAGGCCCTAGTATTGATTAGATCATCACTGGAACTATGATATTGATGTTTCGCAGCTACAATATGAATGCCTAAATTTAGACACCTGAATCTAGAAATTAATTCTATTATAGACATGTAGCTGAGAATCTCTTAGCTACAGGACATATGATTTATTTGACCTGTTTTCAGTTTCTACAGCAGCTGGCAAAAGACCAGGTTCTGTATCCTTATGCACATTTCCCAAATCACCTCAAATGTGAGTTCTCCTTTAAATATGCACTTAAAATTAAGCATTTACATGAGTACCATTCTCAGCCGGAACGAGCACATGTGGAAGTACCTTCCTGAACCATGGACTCGGGCTATAAGCATTTCCAGGAAATGCCTCTTTGCCTTTCACATTCTGACTCAGATGTTACTATTCTCCTAATTACAAATCTGATCTTCATCTTTTAACTGCTTCCTGTGATATCTGAAAGACAAAGTCTCCTTTAACTTCAAAGTCAAGGTTCAAATCAGGGCACACATTTGTTGAAAATTATAGCCCTAATGCTACCTTTCTTATCTGACTCAGACTGTATTTCACTGCTTTCATATGAAAAGAAAATAACGTAAGGAGAAAATCCATGCATACTTGGAGATGCCTGATGGCATGATATTACTCCAGTACTACTCAAATTCCAGAGCAGCTTCCTTATAGATTTGTAGGCTTCTGGAAAGCTGCCCAGTGTAAAGGGACCTGGGGGTGCTGGTTGACAGCCAGTTGAATAGGAGCCAGCAGTGTGCCCAGGTGGCCAAGAAGGCCAACGGCATCCTGGCTTGTATCAGAAATAGTGTGGCCAGCAGGAGTAGGGAAGTGATTGTCCCCCTGTACTCAGCCCTTGTGAGGCTGCTGTGCTCTGTGTACTGTGTTCGGATTTGGGCCCCTCACTACAAGGTAGATATTGAGATGCTGGAGTCTGTCCAGAGAAAGGCAACGAAGCTGAGGAAGTATCTAGAGCACAGGCCATATGAGGAGTGGCTGAGGGAGCTGGGGTTGTTTAGCCTGGAGAAAAGGAGGCTGAGGGGAGACATTATCACTCTCTACAACCACCTGAAAAAAGGTTGTAGTGAGGTGGGTGTTAAGCCTCTTCTCACAAGTAACAGGCTATAGGTCAAGAGGAAATGGCCTCCAGTTGTGCCAGGGGAGGTTTAGGTTGGATATTAGAACAACTTTCTTCACTGAAAGGGTTGTCAGGCACTGGAACAGGCTGCCCAGGGAAGTGGTGGAGTCACCATCCCTGGAGGTATTTCAAAGACATTTAGATATGGTACCTGGGGACATGGTTCAGTGGTTGACTTGGCAGTGATAGGTTAACGGTTGGACTTGATGATCTTAAAGGTCTTCTCCAACCTGAACAATTCTATGATTCTATGATTTTCAGAAATAAAAAAGATGGCACTGCGCAGCAAATCAAGTATCTAGCTTCGGTCGTACAGAGCTGCCATCCTCATATGCTGTGTTATATTTTCTCTTCCACTTAACAAAAACCAGCAGAGTAAGTGCTTCATGGTGAAGCATCGCCTTCACTTGCCTTTTCCTCTCAGCAATCTGGAAGGTTCTCCCGTTTTATGCAAGTGAACACAAACTCTGAGCAGCTGTGTAACCAAATGAAAAATTTCACAGCGGTTTCCTCTGGGAATATTCTTGGTTCTGTGTTGTTCAAATGTCCCTTGCTGTCTAACTGTGGCAACCTATGTACTCTCTTTCATCAACTCCCAGACTCTGTTCATTCAAGAGGGGTTTCTATTTACATAGCTGTCTGGTAGTGACAGTGACCAGACAGACCTAAGAGGCGGCCTCCTCTCCTCAAGGCCATATCACTTCAGAGATGTCAAAAAACACGATAAGAGAAAGAACTCTCATCTTGATAACAGAAGAAGCGCAGTACTTCTTCATTTTGCATCTTGGCGTCTGCCTGCCTTTGCAGCCCTGACAGCCGGCAGGCAGATGCCAGTTGTTTTATAATGGCGTGTTAAGGAAATGACTGATAATGTTGCACTGACTGGTTTTGCTGCTGCTTGCAACAGCTTAATGGATGCACTAACATTGACTTGAACAAACTTCTGGTTTCATTAGCATACCATCCAGTTTAGCCATTAATATTAATACAACATCACTGAAGTTCAGACTGGACATTAGGAAAAGGTTCTTCACTGAGAGTGTGGCTGGTCACTGGAACAGGCTCCCTGGGGAAGTGACCATGGCGCCAAACCTGTCAGAGTTCAAAGAGTGTCTGGAAAACACTCTTAGATGCATGATTTAGTTTTAGGAAGTCCTGCGAGGAGCAGAGAGCTGGACTGGATGGTCCTTTTGGGTTCCTTCCAACTTGAGATATTCTATGATTCTATTAATGCTGCAAAGTCAAACTATTCAATGATAGGAAACAGTAGAAATAAGTTTGCCTGCACCATACTGGTTCAGGCTTCTGCACATTTCTAAATTACACAGGTTACCGAGAAAACTTTTCCCATGGACCTCTTGCTTTGCTCTCTGATTAGGATGGAGAAACTCAGCTAATGAGTGAACATTTTGTTTTTCCTTCACTGCTCACTGTCTGGCTTCAGGCTTTATTTGCAGCACACTGTTTTGGAGAGGCAAAAACTGTTTCTTCATGGGGTTTCCTATGGTGTTCAGCTCTGTAATATGGGGGCACTTTGTAAGCACTAAATAAATTCAATTTTCACACTATTCCAGTAAGCTAAAGGGTCGGTACTGTCTTATCTAACAAATAGGGAATGGAAAGAGCAGAGACTCATGGCTTACAGAAATTTTGGATGCCACTTCTCCCTGATGTTAGCTAATGCTTTTAATGTGCAATGCTTCTTTATAACAATATAACCCAGCTGAGAACCCAGCTTATTGCATGAGTTTCCATAGCAGTTTCTAGTTTGCTTAGAAAACATAGCCAAAGGGGTAGGAAGTTTCCTTTCCAACGAGACAGTGTGAAGCTTTATCTGGAAAACTTTGTTTTCTTTCTGAAACATTTCACAGCATTTCATATTCTTAGGAGAGTCAATCAGATAAATAGCAAGCTAATTAGCCAAATATCTGTACTATTACTGCATAACAAATGCAGACCTGGGTATGAGAAACATGAAGCTCAGGCTGGCTCACAGTCTGTTTCTCAAAGTCCTTTATCACAGAAAGAGAAGTTCCTGATAATTATAATATGAGCAATGAAACAGTCAGGTTCTAACTCCATTATAAGGGGCACATGGGGAAACAACAACTCAGCCTCAATTCTCCTGTCAAACACAATCCCCCGGGCATGTAATTAGGTGTATGAACAAAGATGTAACAAAATGGCCTTTTTTTTTGACATAAGTGTTTTGAATGGTAAATATTATGCGTGATTTCAACTAAGTAGTGTAGGAAGCTGGTCATGATCATATTAATATAGTTCGTAGAAGCAACAACCTGGGAATGTTGCTATTTGCTAAATTTAAGACTTGAGAGGAGAAATTTCAGCAATACTCATGTTCTTCCCCAGCTCTTCTGTATCTCTCTGCAGTTTCAGATATTTGCCTGGTATACCATGCAGACTTCACTGAGGGATTCCAGCTGTCTCCTCCACTAGCATCTTTGACCAGCACCTGTCTCAGCAGAAGCAGGCAGGTGCTGAACATTGGAGCTCTGAGTATATCTGACTACAGGTGGACAACATGGGGTGTGCTTCAGAGAAATGTCTCTTCCTGTTCTTGTCCCTAACCCACACACTATGTTCAGTCAAATCCTTACTGCCCAAAACAACCAGAAGAAAGTGAGGGGCTCACAGAGTAATTTGCTTCAGACAGGTAGACAAGCTAGATCAAGCTGAACGCTTAAAACAATGCATTCAGCTTGGTCTAAGAAAGCATTTCAACATGCGTAAAGCATTTTAACCACATAGATGGGATGCTGGATTATGGGATCATTGGATAACCCTAGGATAACTCAAGAGCTATATTCTTTTCCTGCCTTCACCTAGCTGATTATCTGGGGATAACATATGGAACTACCCCAGATTTTTCTCTTTTCCTATCACAGAGATCATAACTGGACCGCAAGAAAGCCACGCATTTTTTCAGGCCACATAAGGTAAGGACACTAAGAAAATAAACTCTCAGCATTAGAGCAGGTCATACCAAGTAAGTCTTCCACTGTATGTATTTTAGAATTTAAAAAGCCTCTTTTCCCTTAATAGTATTTGATAGGCCAAATTTTCTCATGGTACAAAGGTAGGACGGTGTCAGCTGGAGCACTTTGGGTAAGTAAATGAGATTACTTTAGATATGATCTTGGAAAAGGCCCCTTATTAGAACCAAACCCTGCTCAAAGCTGCTATTTGTCCCCCCTCCTCCTGAAACAAACATTTTTAGAAGATTTCTTAAATATTGTTTACTTTGACCTTGAAGGGTCCTTTTCAACTTGGTCAACCTCCAAATCTAAGACTTAGGAAGAAGGAAAAGAGAATGCCTTAAGAAAAGAGAGAACTGCTGGTGGAAGAGAGGTTGCCTGGCTCTTGATAAAATACAATCACAGGTCAGAGACACTGTCTCTGGGAAGAGTCTTCATCTTGACATACCAACACGTCGCTCCGAATTGAACTCCCTCTTCCTGAATGTGAATGACCAAAAACGGTCACCATATGTGAAATGGCACACCCCAAAGAAGGATATTGAAACTTCCTCAACTTCACCTACACTAATCATTTTCAAATCAGACTGCGTATGGTGTTTTGGTTTTTTGGTTCTTGTGGGTTTTTTTTTCCCAAGGGAGTCTCACTTAGCTCATATGTGATGACTTATTGATCAGTAAATACACCCTGACCCTTCTCTGCCTCACTTATGTCCAACCAAAACCCTCAACCTTCCTGAGCCTGATCTGGCAGTTCATATAATGATATTCTGTTTTTATTTTTCCCATCCTTAGGGTCATTTGTTTCTTCCCCAAAGGTAGAGCAGCTCCTCTGAACTGATAGGGCCATCAGCACACTTCCTCAACTTGCTCCCACCCCTCATCCCCACCCATGACTGGTTGCAAGCTCCTTGCCTCAAGCATCTCCTTAAGTAATCTCCCCCAGCCCATTAACTCCCCTTCAGCAATCTCCACTACCAGGCTTTTATCTGACAACTCTTCTATCAAATTATGACTACCTCTCACAGGGAAGGTGTGAATTCAATTATCCTAACAGTTATTTATGACCTGCCAGCTCTCTGCTTTTCTAAGCTACTGGTAGATACTACATCTGTAATGTCAACAGGGAGATGCAACAGAAGAATACTGAACTTGCAAAATGATGTGCTGGATATGGCTCTAACTGATTTTTATTTATTTAGTTATTTTAAATAAAATCATACCAAGATAGTCAGCAGAAAGTTATATTAATTTCTGAACTTAGGGTAAGTTCAGTACTGCTCTGAATACTGTTGATGATCTGTGCCAGAGTTGAATTCACCCTTTTAAATACTCTTCTGATCAGCTGTTATTTTTGAATGGATTAAAATCACTAATGAAAGGCACTTAAAGTATCTTCATTGCAGAATTGTTAAAATAATTGTTAAAATAATCATCTGTATATTTTTTTAGAAGGAAAAAAACCCCAACTTGTTAGAAAATACATTTATCAGCATTTTATATTTCTCTTTCCTTAGCTATACTCAAATTGAAGCTTTTTTGTTGTTGTTTAGACGGCAAAAAAGTCTCCCCTGCAAATCCTGGCTACTAGCACACATGCTCTGGAACAGAGGAGAAAATGTCCTGGAAGCCTTGATAATATGTTGGCAGAACACTCCTGTTTTGAAGATGTTGAAAATTTATTTAACTTGTTAGGTTTTTTGATGCTGCTGGATGTTTTCCAAAGGGTACAAAAGAAGAATGACAAGAGTGAATGCAGAGGAACCCTGCACTTCTTGCCAGAGCACACACTCTTGCTATTGCTTTTCATGGTGTTACTGGTTTTCTTGTTCTGTAACGCCTGCCTGTGAACCATTGCACCTAACACCACAGGAGACCGTGAACAGTATCTTCATCTGAGAAGTCCGAAAACAAATATGCTAAGAAAGTATCACAAGAAGGGCTACTTACACTGTTCACTTCATGCTAAGCTAAGTCTCAGAAGTTAAATGCTATGCATCTATCCACTGCATACTCTCCAGTATATAGGCTTTACAACCAACTCTCCCCACTAGTTATATATGGGAATGTCGGTTCCCTGACCTGCACCAAAGGTAAAAGCTTACGTGAGGCACTGGGAAAAATACAGTTTTGCTAAATTTGTACATTTCTTTCATTCTCATCATAGACCCTGAGTTAAAGCACATACTTACACCTTAGTAAGACCAATTTCTACTTTTGGTGAAGAGGGACACTTGCCCAAATGAGAGTTTTGGTGAACAGCTGGATGTTTTGTTCCACCCAACAGGACAATTATATAGACCCGAACTGCTTTTCAAGAGCTTTTTACTTTTGGGAGATATCACTGAACATATGTCTGCTCACAGCTGGTAACCTGCCTCCTATGCATTTAGCTTGCAAAGGTGGGTAGCACAAACACCTCCCATGACAGGAACCTAAAATAAAGGCTCACTTCTTTGATGATGTTTGAGGTGGCTTCTTCAAATCATTCTTTGTAATCTTCGTCTAGCCCCTTCAGCTGAACTATCAACAACTTGTGGATTTCCCTAGGGTTTTGAGAGTGTAATTCTTGGGGTTTTTGTTCCTACCCTTGTCTCTCCTTGCCTTACAATTCTCTTAATGCTTTCACTGAGGCTTCAGAGAAATTAAGGTTTGTTAATTCATTTAATAGCCACACCCTGAGCATACTGATGTACTTCCTTTCCACAGCAACTGAAGCCACCAAAGAATGTAGGTCGCGGTTACCCAAACATACAGAGCAATTAGCTCCTGAAACCTTGAGGATTTTTTTTTCAAATGAAAAGATTGTCTCAGGCTGAGTTTCCTTATGACTGAGAGCAAGTGCAGCTCAGAGTAATTTAATCTTGGAGGCCCCTTCTTGTGCATACAGCAGCTTGTTTTTTCTAACACAAAATTCCACGGATACCATACTTTCCTCCAAAATGGGGCTTTGCTGGCTATTTCAAAACTGCAAGAATGCAAAGAGATCAGTGGTGTTACTGACCAGGAACTCTTCCTGGTGCTGTACAACAATTCAAGCAAAAATCATCTGAAATGACTGAAACGGTGGGTCTGATCTACGCTCAGATACCTCTTATAAGTTGCTCTGATTATCAACCCTGAAAGCCCTTTGGGCCTCTGTTCATTTGTACAACTAGCAGTCTGATGCCTGCTTTGCCTCTTTGTCAGCAGTTCTCTGTTTGCTGAACAGACAGTTAATATTTCCTCCGTGTTTCTGGGCTGGACCCTGCCAGGCACAGACCTTCCACAACTCCTTCAGCGAACATCGAAGGCATCAGCAACTTGGTCACGTTTGGACTTCTCAGTATCTCACAAACTGAGCCAGCAGTTTTGGGGTTTGGTTTTCCTTCTTTTTGCTCATCTGTTTCAGGAGCTACAACTGCACAAAACATTCAATCACCCACTGCCATCAACCCCCAGCTCCCAACACTGCACAAACAAGGGTCAGACAGAGGAAGGTGCACAGAAAGCTGTGTGCGGCGGAGGGATGCACTGCTTCCCTGAGGCTGGCTTCCCAGGTGGCAGTGGTGGCACATGGTGGTGGCACCGGGCCACCTGTGAAGGCCACGGGGCCTCTTGTGAGCTGGGAGTGTGGAAAGCAACCTGGGGAAAAGAAAAAAATCCTATTAGTACCTTTGAAGATTGACCGCAATGGTCTGGCACAGGTGGACACAGCTTTAAAAGCAATCAAAGGTTCAGGAAAAAATTTAATGTGTATTTTGGGAAGTTTCTGCTGTCAGAGCAAAAATCTCATGAGTTTTATTCTGATTTTTTGACACGTTGTTTACTCAGCAACTTCAAGCAAACACCTTGTATTCAGAAACCCTTTTGCAGGTACCTCTCTACTTGCCAAAACAAAGTGTTTGAGAGAGTCACACACAAGAGGGAAAAAGGTGTTCATGACGGAAAGAAATTAAGATGGGTTTTACTCTTAACATAATAGCTCTGCTGCCTGAGCTCTGCAAGTTTCTTCTGTTGTAATTTCCAAACATGAGTGGAATGCAAGTAACAATGTGAATAACATGAAGGACAAACTAACAATAAATCAGCAGCAATAGCAACTATAGCATGAAAATTATTGTTAATCATTACCTATTAGGAAAAATATTCAGTGAGGGAGATACAGACTCAATATGGACTTGCTCAACCTGACATTGTCATGAAACTAGCATCTATCTAATCTCTTGAATGCAATGACTGAAGAATATTGGATATCCAATCAAATTATACAATGAAAGAATCACAGAACGCTAGGGGCTGGAAGGGACCTCTGGAGATCACCTAGTCCAACCCCCCTGCTAGAGCAGGGTCACCCAGAGCAGGTTGCACAGGAACGTGTCCAGGCGGGTTTGAATATCTCCAGAGAAGGAGACCCCACCCCTCTCTGGGCAGCCTGTGCCAGGGCTCTGTCACCCTCACGGTGAAGAATTATTTTCTTATGGTTATATGGAACATCCCATGTTCCAGTTTGTGCCCGTTGCCCCTTGTCCCATTGCTGGGCACCACGGAAAAGAGTCTGGCCCCATCCTCTTGACACCTGCCCTTGAGTTATTTATAAGCATTGATAAGGTCCCCTCTCGGTCTTCTCTGCCTCAGGCTAATCAGC